>WBNM01003897.1:36800-62060 GCA_013399055.1 Ramphastos sulfuratus | reverse complement strand
CACGCTCAAGCACCTCAATGTCCCTCTTAAATTGAAGGGCCCAGAACTGGACACAGTACTCAAGGTGTGGCCTAACCAGTGCAGAGTACAGGGGGAGAATGACCTCCCTGCTCATGCTGGCCACACTATTCCTGATGCAGGTATGTCAAAATGTTGCAGAATATTTTCTTGCCATCCACTGCTGTAGGAATGTTTAAGCAATGATCATTATTCATCTCCATTTATGATATCTTGAGATTTTTCTTTAATTAATCNAAGTTGTTTGCAGTGAGGGTGGTGAGACACTGGCACAGGTTGCCCAGGGAGGTTGTGGCTGCTCCCTCCCTGGAGGTGTTGAAGGCCAGGTTGGAGGAGGCCTTGAGTGAGCTGTACTAGTGGGAGGTGTCCCTGCCTATGGCAGGGGGTTGGAATTAGATGATCCTTGAGGTCTCTTCCAACCTTACCATTCTATGATTCTATGTCAAGAAGCCCTGATGAAATTTTTCACGACTCATCTTCAGTTCTTGAAAATTTCACAGTGTATTTTTAAGCAGATCCTGAAAAGTGGGATTTTTCCACTTGAACCACAGAGGTGTCAGAGATACTGTGTACCTGGAGTGGAAGTCAGACTCTGGACACCTAACAACACTAGCACTCTGAATCTCCAGCCCAAATGTATCATTGATGTTTCCTTTCAGTTTAGAATAAACCTGGGTTTCAAAATGTGGCTTTGGTATGAAAATGATCCTATCTGATGCTTGATTTTGAAAGAATATAACCAAGCCTGCCAATTTATACTGCAGTGAAAAAATAAAGATTATTTTTGGTTCAAACCACTGGAGATCAAAGTATGTTTCATATGTTGATGTTTCCATGACTTTTGACCTGAAAACCTGGTGACACCTCATAAGAAATGCCAGGACAAAATTACAGCTCTAATTAAATGGTGTTTTGTAATTTTCAGAGAGAAATAAAATCTTAATTTCAGAAATATAAGAGAGAAGACAGAGGAAATTGCTAGAGGCAGGTTATGATTTTAGTAATGTAGGGCACATGTGTTTATACCAAAATATGACCAAGTGATCCATGTCATATATGAAGCATGTTTTAAGTTACTCTCCTCACTGGAGATGCTGCAAAAGTATTACAGTGCTGTTCCCTTGACAAGTGTCTGAATTGGAGGTGTGTTGCTGCACAGAGATTTCAGACCCAAGTCTTTAAAACTGTAGAGATATTTGGCTCCCATTAAAATAATCCTTAGCTTCAGGGATTCAGAGTGCTTCACTAAGGCACCCGAATACCTCTAAGAATTTGGTCCTAAGTGATCTATTCAAAGTCAGAANAATTTTGCTTGGAAGAGATCTCTGGAGCTAGTCTGATCTAACCTCCACTCAAAATAAGGCCAGCATTAAAGTTAGAGCTACTCATTGTGGAGTGCTGCTCTTTAATGAGTGTGTGGTGCTAAGTCAAACATATTATGGTCTATCCCATGTATTGAATTACCTTCACTGACCAAACAACGTTTCAGTGAGGATATGAACTCTAAAGTCCTTCCACATCTATTTTTCTAAGTTTCCAATGATCTGAAAGGTGTTTGACAAAACGTATTTTCCAACATCTACCTGACTGACGTCTGTCTTATTTCCCATTAACTGAATCTTATAGCAACAAGTAAACAGTAAACTATTCGGTGGAAAAATTTGCACTCACTCAGAACCAAATGAGACTTTGTTCCACATCAACCTTTGCCTCTTTCTCTGCTTTCCCTCTGCATTTCTGATTTTTCTATTCTTTTCTCAGCATCTCTTTCCCTTGGTAACTCTTAATTTCCTTACCCTTTTCATTTCATCTCCACTGTATTTGGAGACATCAAGAATGAGCTGAACAGGAGCTGCCTTCTGTTTACAATGCATAGTCTACACCATGCCTTATCTTTACAGCCATAGGTGTTTTATCTACACCCATATAACATGTACTGCTATACACTTCACTTTCTGTTTTTGAGAAGTGTCACTTAGTTTTGGAGGCAAGCCCGTAAGCGATCATTTTCAAGATTGGAGTCCAAAGAGAGTCACGAATTGAGAAGTGGTGGTGTAAAGGTTTTCTCTATACACCAGGGTGTATTATTTTTACACTCCATCTCATAAACACTGTTTTCGGACTTCACCTTTTTCTTAAACATGCTTAAATTGCATAAGTTGTGTTTAATGTACCAGGTGACAAACTACTATTGTGACTAGCAGCAAGACAGTCCAGAAGGCCAGAAATATGTGGGGGCCCTGCTAAGTTACACCTGTGTAACAGCACAAGACAGAGTCCTCCCTTTGGAAATGAGCTGTACTATGTAAGCTGTAGTAAGCTACAATAAGTGAGGTACCACAATGTGGCATAGAAAGCATCATAGAGGAAAGAGCAATCCATGATTCCGTAGAGCAACTGGTCTGAAATTTTTTGATACACCTGAACTAGTAAATTACACCAGGACTAAAGCACATCCTCTCATCAGAGCAAGTGGCACGGTGTGGCTCAGCTCCCTTCTTTACAACTGAGAATGAGTTTTTCTAGTCCATAGTGCCTGGTGGACACAGAAACAGTTCTATAGTCCTACACTTATGACTTATTAAAGTATTAACCAGTGTGACATTTTTCCTCACTGGCTGACCCAGGCACTAGGTAATTCTGATCCTTATGGTCCCTTAACATTTGGTGCTGAAAATGCTGCCTTGCAACCCTCCTTTCAATCTTACTTCAGTTAGTGACAGATTCTTGATCCGGCTGAGATGTGAACTTCTGTGGCCATCTGATTCTTCAGAAATCTTCTTGCAGAAGAATATATTTTATATAATGTGTAAAAAGGATGCATTATTACTTATGAATACATTAGATGGATTTATTCAAGTACACAGAGAATACCTCCTACACAAGGCACATTTTGACTTTCCCATCTCTGTTTCTAATCTGCAATAAAACACACACAAGAAAACAGAACTGTGTGATTTGAATGAAACCTTTTCATGCACACTTTTCTAAAAAGCCTCTTCCTTTTGCTGTCCTCCCAACCTTCTTTCATTCCAGATCATGAGTGAGAAAAAAAAAAGATAACTGCCTGTCAAGTTAGACAATTGTAAACAGAATTATCTTCAGTAATATTCTTCCATTACATTGAAAGCACTCAAAGAACAGAATAGAGGTAGATGAATTTGGCAGAGAGAGTCCAAGAATACAACATGTTGGTGTTGTTCTTTGGTGATAATTGTTGGTGACCAGGAGGAGGTTGCTTTCTTCTCTCAGGCAACCAGCACCAGAACAAGAAGACACAGTCTCAAGCTGTGCCAGGGGAAGTTTAGGCTCGAGGTGAGGAGAAAATTCTTCACTGAGAGAGTCATTCACCACTGGAATGGGCTGCCCAGGGAGGTGGTGGAGTCACCATCCCTGGAGGTGTTCAAGGAGGGTTTGGATGTGGCACTTGGTGCCATGGTCTAGTCTTGAGGTCTGTGGTAATGGGTTGGACTTGATGATCTTTGAGGTCTCTTCCAACCTTGGTGATACTGTGATACTGTGATCATTCCAGTTCCAACTTTCTTTCTAATCATAGTTGCAATTTTTTTTTTTAAATTTTTTTTTTTTAATGTTAAGTCTGGACTGTGCTATTTGATTGATTCAGAGTTGATTGATTCAGAGAACACAGAAAAGTTTGAGTAGATTCTCATCAGCTGTCTGTTTTGACATTAAGGCAACTTGGTTAACATCCCATAGCCTTGCAGCAGTGTTGGTACAGAGTATTCTGGCTCTGGCTTGTGTATTTAACTTTGCAACAGGGTCCAAAATGTTCTCACAGTCTTTTTAATATTTGTGGTAAGGACAAAAGCTTGTCATCATGGTGCACCATGAAAGAAGTTGTGCACAAAAGTGGCTGGTAGAGTCTGTGCCTGGTAACAATCAGAAAAAAGAATAATTAAGCAGCTAAAGGGGAAAAATGCTTATTGCTCTGAAGTGGTAGACTTTCTCCTTGTGGCTGTAGAGTAGAACGGTACTAATGCACAGCAGGGTGCGTTTATTACCTCCAAAAGCAAGAGCAGGCAAGTTTAGACTTGATTTTCTTTCATTTTACATAGGCCAGAGGCACAATACTACTGAAAACTTTTTTAATGCTAGGTGTGTCATAAGGATGGGAGGCATGAGAAAGGGTGTGTTTTGGAAGACTATAGGTGAGTTGGGTAAGGTGAGCCTCCTTTTCACACCAAAAGTGCATCTGGCTTGTCATAGAGACCTGTGACCAGCTGCAGATTCAAGGTGCTAATAATAAGTTATTTTACTCCTTCAGGCTCCTTTACAGCTTTAATTAAATTGTACTTGCATTCTCAAAGTTTCACTTCCTGACATGTGCAGGTTTGTCTGTTCAAATTCTTTTATGAAAGTAGCAAAATTATAGGTCTGCCTCACTGCACTTGTTAAGGCAGTGGCCCAAAGCTCATCTCAGGCAAGTTCTGGGAGTTAGCGCAACCACAGAAATCTTCAATGCAGAGACGGATTTACAGACAGAGAAAGGCAGGGAGGAAGAGTGAGAAAAGGGGACCAAGGAGACAATAGTTTCGTTATCAGCACTGGGTCACAAGAGAAAAGAGTAACGGACTGCAAAAGGAAATGCATCATCTACTACAATACCCTTCAGCCTGCATGAAATCACATTGTATCCTACAGAGCTTCTAAAAGTTTCACCTCTGTCAAAATGCCTCTATCATTTATAGGAGCGATGCTGACTTTCCAGTTACATGATCATTCAGGCCTTGGTCACACTGGTAAAGCCTGTAAGAATTAATTGGATCAGAGTAAGGTGACCAAATAATTTACCTTGGATGTACACAAAGCATCATTAGGTCGTGATGAATTTCAGGAACTGGCAACCAGAGTGTATTTGAGGTTAGTGACCTAGAAACAAACTCTAGATCTCATTACTGTGAGCCATCCAGTATGATTTACTTAGTGGGACAATTTGTGGCCCATTCTGCTTTCTGAAATTGTCAAAATCTAATATTTTTTGACACTGACCCGTGAAGTGTGTAACTGATACTTAAAATGAGGAACATGACAAAAAATAGCAGAGAAAGCTTTTAATTATATGGGATTATTCTTAACATGTACTAAATTTTCCATAACCTCAGACTTAGGACTCAGCATTTCTGATTTCGGTAATTTGCAGTCAGATAATTCTGTGTCTGTGGGCAGGAGGGATAAATTTAGATCTGAAATGAATGACATACATTGTAATGAGGTGCAGGCAAGGTAAGGGATCATCAACAATGAGTTATTTAGGTGGAGATGAACTGGAGGGCAATCCAGGAAAGATGAGGTAAAAGGCTGTATTTGAGGATAGATATTCCTGTCACTTTAGGAAGTGACAAATAGGTGTTCTATTCCAGATAATGTGGAAAATGGCTGGTAAGATATTTTCAAAAGATGATTGTGTAAGTGGCAAGGAAAAGGCAGATCTAAACAAGTGGGATTAAGGAGTCTGGCAGCTCCATTTTGAAGGAATACAGTAGCAAAGGAAGAAATTTGCTTCTGCAAGAGCAGTTAATAGGAGGACGGTGCAAATATGCTTCCAGATAGGATAAATTATTTGAAAGCCTTGTTGAGCTTTCCCTGGGGCCAGTTTCAAAAAGGATTATTCTAAATTAAATGGCTGGTGCTCATAAAAAGGAGATAAATCAGTTTGGTTCATGAGATACCTGTCATGTTCTTGAGTGCTAGAGAAAGTGACCAAGCCATTGCAGGAGTTGATTAAGAGTAAATTTCAGATTTTAGGCATTTTTAGAAATAGATTTCACATTCACTTATTTTTCCTATGTGTGTCTGGTATCATATTCNGAACTAGATGATCCTTGAGGTCCTTTCCAACCTTATATTGCATATGTCATATTGAGTGACATTTCTAATCCAGTCAAGAATTTACCCTGTTCCCTTCCACACGAATTTTCAAATACTATGGAGACAATCATTATTAATAAATCTGAACTAAAAGGTCACATAAGAAATGTTCTTCAGGGAAGTGATCATTTGACAGCTCCTGCATCTGTAATGACTGGCATTATCAGCTGAGTAAAAAACATGAAAACTGAGCACCCAACCTCCTGCTTCCTCCTATGCTATGTAGTGTCATTAGCTGACTTTCAGTATTGACACAAAAAGTGAAGAACCACTTAACCAATTATCAAAAGGTTTCCTCTCTGAGTACTCATGCAAGAAGCACACCAGGTGACTTTTGGATGATTCACCAGTTATCACTACCTGACTCATGCATCCCACTGAGTGGGTGAAGCAATGAACTTCTTTGTCTTTTGATATGCTGATTTGCTATGACAAAAAATACCTTCTGGCACTTAGAGTTTTCACAAATTTGTGTGAGGAGAGAAGGTGGGAGAAAGCCTGAGAAACAGGGTCCATCAGACATGGTCAGTTTTTTAAAGATAGAGACCTGGAGGTGAATTTGCACTTTGTTAGTACTGATTTGCCATTTGCCCTTGAGGCTCAGTGCCTCTGTGCAGATGTGATGTGGCAGTGATGATGGCAGTGAGGAGCCTGGTACAGAAATGAGTCTCAGACCACTTGATGTAGATATTAGAATCATAGAATCATAGAATGGTAAGGTTGGAAGGGACCTCAAGGATCATCTAGTTCCAACCTCCTGCCATAGGCAGGGACACCTCCCACTAGTGCAGATCACTCAAGGCCTCCTCCAACCTGGCCTTGAACACCTCCAGGGAGGGAGCAGCCACAACCTCTCTGGGCAACCTGTTCCAGTGCCTCACCACCCTCACTGTAAAGAACTTCCTCCTAACATCCAGTCTAAATCTCCCCTCTGCCAGTTTAAATCCACTGTCCCTCGTCCTGTCATTACAAGACTTTGTAAATAGTCCCTCCCCAGCCTTCCTGTAGGCCCCCTTCAGATACTGGAAGACTACTACAAGGTCTCCTCGAAGCCTTCTCTTCTCCAGGCTGAAGAGCCCCAACTCTTGTAGCCTGTCCTCGTAGGAGAGCTGCTGCAGCCCTCTGATCATCTTCGTGGTCCTCCTCTGGACCCACTCCAACACTTCCATGTCCTTCCTGTGTCTAACACAAGAGAGACAGATTTCATTCTCAATAAAAGGAGATTGCACTGCCCTTGCTTATGCTGGGTGCAAGGGACTTTTTGGAATGAAAGCTATGGGACATAGGAGGATTTTAGAGACATAAAAGTGATGTAGGGACACAAGGCGTTAGCCCAGTGACAGAAGCAGGGAAGTAGTTACTTTAAAGGCTAGGCTACACTCCTCAGGTTCTTGCCCTGTACCAGTAGATGTGTACTAGAGTGAAGGAAAAGCCAAGAGATACAGAATGGTGCAGCAACCACGGAAGTGAGACCGACATGTGACGTTAGTATTAGAAATACTTGAAGAACAGCAGGCTTCACTGTGTAGGATGTCCCCCTGTTCAGTATTGGGCTGATGTTACAAAACCTGTCACCTGTCAGCTGTCAAAAACCTCTGTCTGGAGTAGGAAATACTCTTCTTACAAATGTTAGCAAGAGCAACATTGTTCCACGCATTAATTCCGTCAGCAAAAATGTGCTGCGGAGGATCCAGAGCTGGGAAGTTTTTGCTTAACGCCAATTTGCACTGACTAAAAATGGGGGGAAACCACAAATTGCAGTGAATATCATGAGCAATAGGTGAGAGAATTCTACACTAGCAGTGGTTGGCTGGGAGGGGAAGCAAGATTTTCC
Organism: Ramphastos sulfuratus; assembly: GCA_013399055.1. NCBI lineage: Eukaryota > Metazoa > Chordata > Aves > Piciformes > Ramphastidae > Ramphastos > Ramphastos sulfuratus. Next base: position 54,319 of record WBNM01003897.1, on the reverse strand, counting down.
ATGAAAATGTGGCTAAAGTGTTTGGGGTTTTGTTTTGGGTTTTTTTGAGGCTTTTGTTTCTAGGTTGGGGATTTTTTTCTTTTTGGTGGTTTTTTTTTGTTTGTTTTTTTGTTTGTTTGTTTTGGGTTTGTGTGTGTGCCTGTATTTTGGTTTGCTTTTGTTGTTTTTTTTTTTTGAGGGGAGAGGTGGTGATGGTGGTAGTGTAATGAAATATTTATAATTTATCTCTTATTTAACAGCCACAGTTTGTGACTCTACAGAGATTCTTACAGCCACAGGATATGGCATCTTTCAACTAAACTAAGCCTTCTACCAATGAGGTTCTACTTATTTCTCTAAACACTGAGAAAGCTACAAGATGTGTAGGTTTGTTTGTGTCTGTAACTATTTTGATGGTTTCTAAGTGGTAATAATTTGAAACATTATTGCTTTTCTTCATATATTTGCTTGCAATAGAACAGCTAAATATATTCTTTCTCACCAATGTACAGGGAAGGCTGCTGCTGCAGAAGATATTGGCCCATGGAAGAGTTCTGGGATCATTTCCCTGCCTCACAGACCATTTCATATGCAGGCTACATTTTACTATTTTTATGAGAGGTCAGGTGTGTAAGGAGAGGTAATAGCTTACTCTTACTGATTGATGTGTTAGAGAAAATGACACATTTCTAGGCACACACATCTTTGACTTTCAATGTGACTAATGAGTATTAGATGCAATACAAAAAGGAATGAGTGACCAAACACTGAAGGTTGGGAGCAAGGAATTTTAAACTTGCTTTTTTTTTTTNACTTGCTTTTTTTTTTTTTTTTTCTCTTTTCTTTTCTTTATTCTGGAAATAAAGTGTTATTGGTTGGGGGGATACTGCATGCAACAGTCAGAAATTGATTAATGTTAATTTTAGAACAAACAGAGACAGGATAGGTCAATGTGCTACACAGCTGAAAATATGCTTTCACTGAGGGACATGACATCTGTGGATTTACAAGCCCAAAATATTATTTGTGAATAATGATTAGCTGCCATCATACAATTAACTTGCTTCAGCAGTGGCTGGTTATCCTCAAAGGCACCAATTGGTGTTGACTTTCAGATCAGAAAAGCTAATCTAAAAACACCTGCAAAGTTGGTTCAGCCTGCTTTCCTCACTGGGAGCAGCCAGACAGATCCTGTAACATGTAGAACTAAAATGGCGCAATAAAGCAAGGCTATTTTAAAATAATTTTCACAAAGATGTGAAGTCAGGGAACAGCTCTCAAATTAAGTTTTATTAGAGATGCATGGATTTTGCTCTGATAAAGTGTCCACTAGTTGATTCATGCTCTGCCTACATCCATTGCTTTGGTTGGTGAGAAGCGTGGCCAGCAGGGCAAGGGAGGGGATTCTGCCTCNTTGGAACTAGATGATCCTTGAGGTCTCCTTACAACCTTACCATTCTATGATTCTATGATCTTATAAACAGAATACCACTTGAATGGACTACCTAAGTCAATTGATTTGACTTCCATCATCTAGAGCATGTTGTTGTTCTAATGTATGCTGCACCACCTTCAGATTTTGCTGTTGAGTTAGATTACATCTCATAGTCTAGGGTTTACACATGAGGGAGAACCCACCATGACCTTCATTAAGATTATTCCAAACCCTCATATCTTCTTAAAGCAACTGCAGACTCCTTTTGGTATAATTAAATGAATGGAAGGAAATTGTAGTCACTTGGGAGATGTATCTTCTACTACTTAAACATAAGAAACATCTAATCTAAGGTGTTTTTCTGCAGCCTTCCTGCAATGAGGAAAGATGATTCATTCAGAAGACTCACCCAACTTATTTTAGATATTTCTCTTAGAAGAAGATAAATTGTTCTCTGGAGATGTCTCTCTGCCTCCATGCATTTCTATTTTGGACTAGATACCTGAATTTTTGGTGGCTGAAGTTAGGTGAGATGACTCTCAGCATTACCCTTATCCAGTACATTAGCTCTTGAGCCTTTCTTTCTCTAGTTTCATAATTCTTTTTGAAATATATGTACCAAAACTGAATAGCATTTTTAATTCTCTCCCTAACACTAGAAAAAATAATATTGCTTCCCTGCTTCTTCACTACCTTCCCCATCTTATACAACCAAGAATATCTGAAGGGTGCCTACAGGAAGGCTGGGGAGGGAGTATTTACAAGGTCTTCTAATGACAGGACAAGGGTCAATGGGTTTAAACTGGCAGAGGGGAGATTTAGACTGGATGTTAGGAGGAAATTCTTTCCAGTGAGGGTGGTGAGACACTGGAACAGGTTGCCCAGGGAGATTGTGGCTGCTCCCTCCCTGGAGGTGTTCAAGGCCAGGTTGGAGGAGGCCTTGAGTGAGCTGTACTAGTGGGAGGTGTCCCTGCCCATGGCAGGGGGTTGGAACTAGATGATCCTTGAGGTCCCTTCCAACCTTACCATTCTATGATTCTATGATTCTAAAAGTAGATCCATTAGACACCACATCATGCTAAAGCTTATGTTCAGTTGAATACTCTTCAAGGTTCCAGTCATTACTCTCACAAAACATTGTTGTGTTATTTATTCTCTTTATACTGAGACTGTAGGTGAAAGAGGGAGTGAGAAGGAAACAGAATTTGATCTTTCAATAAAAATAATATAATTTACTTTCACCTTCTGTGTAAAATGCAGCAGGCATTTTATCAGTTTCTCTGTCTAATACAAAGCACAATACACTGGACCACAGGTTAAAATGTACTTTAGAAATACATCTGATATAATTATTCCTAGAACTCTTTGAATTGAGGAATATGTGAGTAACAGAGGTTTTCTTGTTCCCACTTTCAGGGATTAAATGACTAGCCTAGTGACTTGAACCACCATCAGAATTAGAGCTCTTCCACTTCATTGCTTTTCAGCATCTTTTTGTTAAGCAAGACTTGAGATTGTTTTGCCTCAGTTACAGTGAAGTGTAAAGCAACCAGTACAAGATGGCAGAGGCATGAATGCCCAAGCAGATTCAGCAGGAGCCAAACATGTTAGAGAAGTCAAATAAAAGAATAGATGCTGATTTAACAAAGAGAAGAAACTATTGGATCTGAGCAAACATAATATCATAGAATCATGAATGGTCTGAGTTAGAAGGGACCTCCAGGAAGGTCATCTAGTCCAACCCCCTCTGCAGTCAACAAAGGCATCTTCAGCTAGATCAGGTTGCCCAGAGCCCTGTTGAGCCTCACCTTGAGTATCTCGAGGGGTGAAACCTCAACCACCTCCCCGGGCAATCTATTCCAGTGTTCCAGTACCCTCATGGTAAAGAACCTGTTCCTAACATCCAATATAAATCTGCTCTTCTCTAGCTTGACATCATTGCTCCCTGTCCTGTCACTACAGGCCTTTGTAAAGTCTCTCTCAATCCTTGCAGGACCCCTTCAGTACTGGAAGGTTGTTATTAGGCCTCCCTGGAACCTTCTCTTCTCCAGGCTGAACAACCCCAGCTCCCTCAGCCTGTCTCTGCAGCAGAGCTGCTCCAACCCCTTGATCATTTTCATGGCCCTCCTCTGGACCCACTCCATCAGGTCCATGTCCTTCCTATAGTGAGTGCTCCAGAGCTGGACACAGTACTCCAGATGAGGTCTCACCAGAGCAAGCCTTTCATCCTCATCTGCCCCCTGAAATAATTTCTCCTTCCTGGTTGGGTAGATTTATAGCATGAGAATGAATACTGAAGAGAAATTTCTCTAATTTGAAAGTTAGTTTCCTTGCTTATTGTAAATTCAGCTAGTGCTAAAAGATGTGTATGATATTAAAACCTGACTTCAGTTATAATTTGAAAGCACATCTAAACATTCTTTAGACCAGCTTGACTACCTGTATGAAATCTGTGAGGCTGACACATACATTTTCAACTTGAAGCCAGTGTTGTCTTCATCACTTAGAGACAAAGAATATTCACTTTGGCCTGTTCATAAACATTTTATTAGAGAAATTATTCCAGTTGTTGAGTCCTAATCACCAGAGTGATAGAAGATTAAACAAATCTGTGGCATTTATTGCAAGTATCTAAATTGGGAAGATGGATTTAGGAAAGATAAGGCTACTTGCCTTAGGGGCTCAAATTGTTAGCCTGATCTCTTTCCTTTGTTACTCAAAGGGAGGAATTTGCACAGTTGCAGCTGGTCAGTTCATCATCAGCCTTGCAGTGCACTCAAAGATAGGTACAGTCCACAGATGCATATGATGTCAGGGAAATTGATGGAGAAAGGAAATTAGTGGAGCTGGAAATGGAATGACAAGCCTCTGCCTACCAGAAATCTTCAGGGGGATGCCTTTGCCTAGAATTGAGGTCCTGTTATCTGACCCTTCTGAGCCATGAAATTAGCTTTAGCATGTGTACTTTTGCTTCTGATTTTTTTAACTGCTAGCCCCAGGAAGAACAGAGCCAGTATTTTAGATTGAGAACACTGGGCTCTTTCTTCCACATCTGTTTTTGCCACTGTCAGATGTCAGCTCTTGCAGCTGAAGTCACCTGGTTAATCATTCCTGCCTGGCTCCCATCTCTCCTTGACTTATTGAGGTGCAGGCTATATAGCAGAATAATCAATTGGTTAAAATGCCAGTGATGAAGGCAAAAGCTGCTATTTCTAAAGGTCCATTGCTATGTTTGATTTTTCAATCATAGTTGTTTCGCCTGGGTTAGCATTCTGAAGTGCTGTACCCACATCCTGTGGTTTGGTTTCATGCTGTTGGTGCAGGCTAGGCCACTGAGGTTTATGGATCAACATCTACAGCCTGACTCAAAGGTGCTGGCTAAGTCAGAGAGTATCAGCTTTGGTTTTTCAAATGGATGGATAGCTGAGACTTGGATGAAAACCTTCTGTCTTTCACCCCTACCATACTTTTGACCCTCTGCCCAGGGAAGAGACTTAAAGGGGTTTTTGCACACCATAGGCTGAAGGAATGTCTTACATGACAGACATTTGGTCAAGAAAAGTAAAGATTCAGCTGACTGAAAGACTGGGGTAGTTTCCAATTATGAACTCATTCTGCCCAGATAAAATCATATTGCAAAACCACTTGCAGCTGCCTTTTGAGGCTGGTCATTCTTGGACCGTGTCTGCAAATAGCCTTTTCCTTAGGTTACTCAGCCCTAATTAGCAAATTCCTGTTAAAAATGGACATATGCAATGCTAACACCATTGACATTTATGTCCAGGCCTGGACTCCAAACACATTTGCTGAGGCTTTTTTTTTAAAGTCATGCACTCAGAACTGCTCCTTGCCCTCCCCAGCCCCCCTGGGGAGCCTGGCATGGATTCTCACTTCCAGTCCTTGCTATCTGGGTAAGCCACCCACAACTGTGGGAGGCTGAGTGGTTTGCATTGCAGCTCTGTAGCTTACGGGTATGTAATATGGAAATACTGTGGGGGTTTTATGGTATACTTGCTTCATTTTTCCTGCAGCTGCTCCTTCAAGTCAAGCCCCAGGCAAGTGATTGAAATCCTCTCCTCAGTCTGTGTATAAAAATGCAAACTCCAAAGAGCACATGGGCCTTTCTGCTGGCTGCAGTTAGCGGTCAGTAAGTGTATGGAAGCTGAGTATTTGGCTGTCAGGCTCACACAGTGTACTCCTTGTGCAGAAATGGTCTGGCTGATGACACTTCATCTGTTTTCTTATCTTAGAATACCCTTCAGAGAAGGTAACATTGGAAGATTGAAAGTGCCTGGAGCAATCTGCAGCACAGGGAGTCTGATTTTTCTTGGCTTCATATACAAAGTAAAAATCTGGCATTAACCACAATTTCTGTGAATTGTCCTCTGTGAAGGGGATGTTAACCCCAATGGCTCCTTCCCCGACACTCTGGCAAGGAGGATAGACTACAGCACCCTTACACAGTACCACACTGGGCTTTCCCTCCTGCCCTTTGACCCCATGCAACCAGCACATCTGGTTGGGGGATGCCTTGATCTGTCCTCCAGCCTGTAGGGCAAGACCACCCACAGCAAAAGCCTGGGAAACTATCCAGGGTAACTGCTCCTGGCCTGTATAAAAACTATGTGGAGGGCCTTACAACTCTTTTGCTGCAAGAGTATCATACTCTACTATCCAGAACTCCCTGTGCTGTGTTGATATCTTCTCTACCTCCTCCTTCCTGCAATGTTTTGCAGCCACCACCTTCTCAGGGTTTTCACAGTGAGCTACCTATCATACAGAAGGCAATATGAAAGTGGAGGTGTAGAGAGAGGAAGAGCATAGGAATGGAGAAAAGTGGAAGCTGGAAGGTTAGATTAGTTATATGGGACTACAGATCAGTAGAGAGGTACTTGATTTTTGAGCTTAGAGACACCCAGATCGACTGGCATGTTTCCCAGCATCAACCATGGGTGTTGGTTCTTTCCTAGGCAAATTCCATCCCATGTCAGTCTGTCATGCCACGCACACAGGGAAAAGCAACCTGAGCATGCTGAGTGAGATGGCAGCAGAGATATTTAGAGGACCAGCCTGTCATTGAGTTGGGGCTTACTTTGCCTTGACTTAGAGGAAGCCTAGAGTATACTTAGTGTTGAAGTTGGCTATTTTGTCATTCCTTTTGCAGCTCAGTAAGAGAAATAGGTTATTATAAGGCAAAATTTGTCTCATGGTGATAAACACCACATTTTGTCCTCTACTGACTATGAAGAAAGCTTATTCTGTTTTAGATCTACAACTGGGAAGATGAGTTCTATCTTGTTATGTTACTGACTTCCCCTGCAAAAGTTTCTGAGGTGTTTTGACTGTCTAGTCTATGCTTTGGCAAGAAACTCTCTAATGAAAAAAAAAAAAATCAGGTAAGTGTCCTAGGTTTGGCTGGGATAAGGTTAATTTTCTTCACACGAAGTTGGGAAGGGCCACCCCCAGGACAGCCAGCTGAACCAGCCAGTGGGGTATTCAATACCATATAACATCATGCCTGCTATATAGGAGTGGGGCTGGCACAGGCAAGCCCAGCAAGTTTCTGGCAGATTGTTTTATTTTGGCACACAGAGCAAAAGTTGGCAGCATCTGGTGAACTGTTCCTGTTTTGTATCACTCTCATATTTTACTTTATTATTATCATTCCTGTTGTCCTTCATTCTTTGTATTGTTCTATTAAACAACCTGTGGTGTTTTGCATTTTGCTCCTGATTTTCCTTCCTTTCTTGTTGGGGGGCTGAGGGGGGTGATGGGGTAGTTACGTGAACAGCTGTGTGGATGACAGAAAGAGACAAGTGCCCATTTACCTCCAGGAGCTAAACACTTAGCTTGAATGTCCAACTGGCATCTGGCAGTGCTTTAAAAGTTTACTCTAACTTCACAGAATCTGATACTGGCTTCTTGTAATCAGCCCTAACTGCTCAAAGGAGGTGCTTTAAAAATATCTTCACAGTTCTGGACCAAAGGTATGTTTCTGGGCCGTGAAAGGTGCCAAGGGCTACAACACAGAAACACTTATAGAGCCTGCAAGACTGTACAGTGGCATTATACAGCTAAGAGATGGCAGCCAACTGGCAGTATAAATAGCTCTTTAACTGTAAGCCTACCTAGTGAGTGTACAAATTAATTAACTCCTGGAGGAAGGGGAAATCATGCTGGGGAGTGCTGCTGGTTGTAGGGAATGGAGACACAGAGCTACCTCAATTAGGCAGAGCAGATGTCAGTGGTCTCTGGAGTGCCAGCAGAGATTAACCAAGAAGCAGCTCATGTCCTTCTCATTTACATCTGCAACCTGGATGGGATGTTATGCACATGAAGAGAGTTTGGTGTGGATGGAGACTTGACAGAAGTAGAAGACAGAGCTGAATCTTACAAGGTGGAGAAATTCTGCTGGTAAAGACATTGAAAGACAAGGAAACAGAGGAGGAAACTTATAGACCACCCAGAAAGGGGTAAAAAGCAACATATTTTAGTATAATTTCATCTCCAATCATTGATCACCTATTTGTGAAAACTCAGGGGAGGAAAAGAGGTTATTTTTTTGTAAAAGCTGTTAGGAAAATCAAGAACTGTTTTAGGACAGACCATTACATCTGGGAAGGAGATAGTTTAATACGTGGAAGCTTGTACATGGGAAGAAGATGAAAACAGATATTTAAGAAGGCATCTTCGGGATGGTATACATCCAGACAGCAAGTGTTGTATAGAGAAAAGTCTAAGGATTCATAGAATCACAGAATGGTAAGGTTGGAAGGGACCTCAAGGATCATCTAGTTCCAACCCCCTGCCATAGGCAGGGACACCTCCCACTAGTACAGCTCACTCAAGGCCTCCTCCAACCTGGCCTTGAACACCTCCAGGGAGGGAGCAACCACAACCTCCCTGGGCAACCTGTTCCAGTGCCTCACCACCCTCACTGGAAAGAACTTCCTCCTAACATCCAGTCTAAATCTCCCCTCTGCCAGTTCAAATCCATTGCCCCTTGTCCTGTCATTGCAAGACCTTGTAAATAGTCCCTCCCCAGCCTTCCTGCAGGCCCCCTTCAGATGAGGGAAATATTATGCTAGGTAGTCAACACAACAGAATAGTTAAAGATGGACAGCAAGGGTATGAGAGGGGGAAAGACTGCAAAGAAGATGCAGTGTGTTGTTACTTGGACAAAAGGCTTGCACTGAGATTTTGGAAGCTCTATGAACTGGGGATGGGACAAATGGCAAACTGCTATGGACACACAAAACAAATCCATCTGAAAGCATCTTGTTAGCAGACTCTCTCATGTAGAGTACTCTTGAATAGCTGTGTGTATAAGCTGCCTTTCCTCCAGCCTGTCAAACCCACAATATCCACTCAAATGTCTGTGTATAATTGCTCTTGGATTTTTGAGCTGAAGCCAGGCTAAATAGCCTTGCTTCTGAGAAAAGTTACTCACAGTCTTGCTGTTAGGCTGATGACTTGGGTGGTTTGGTGCTACAGAAAGCAAGACTTGTCATGCTTTTTATCTGGGGTGCTCATGGAGTTTCTTGACTGAGACTGAGAAGTTTTGTAGGTGAAGAGGGGCATCCTCTGGGCACACACTGTGGCTATGTGTGCGAATGTATGTTTCTGTGTTCACAGGCACGTGTACACAAGATGCCTTATGTAATTCTTCCCAGAACTCCACTGCTCATCTGCTCTGTGCAGACACGACTGCACAGAGGCCTTTTATTGTCCTTTATAAATATGTGCCCTTGTTGTCTTATCCCTGTTGGTTCAATTTCCAAGAACATGATGGATAACAAGCCTTCTATTCTCTCTCTCTCTCTCTCTTTTCTCCTCCCTCCTCCTTCTTCGATCTCTTGAGGTTTTTTTCCCTCTTTCAGTTTCCCAAAGAATCTAAGGCATTTTTGTGGTTCTCCTGTAATACTATGTCTAAAGCAGAGTGTCTGGTAGACCAGATATAACATACACACAACTGCAGAATTTGCTGTAACAATCACAAAATATTCAACGATGTTTCACTAAATTAAAGCATTTTTCCTAAGCTGATGGCTTATGTCAACAGCTTCTTAATCTGAAATACTTTCAATATGGCCAAGCTGAGGACCATGCTTATGCTACCTGCTACGTTGCCAACTTCTCCTGCAGCCTCCCCAACAACTTGATGACCAAAGATTTAATTGTTTTTCCAAAGCTTCTGATTTTTTTATTATTTTATTTTGCATACAGTCAATATTGTACTACAAATCCTATGCTTGAAAAATACAATTACATTGAAACTTTCCATTAATTAACTAGCCTGGAGAAGAGAAGACTTTGAGGAGACCTTATAGTAGCCTTCCAGTATCTGAAAGGGGCCTACAGGAAGGCTGGGGAGGGATGATTTACAGGGTCATACAGTGGCAGGACAAGGGGCAATGGGTTTGAACTGGAAGAGGGGAGATTGAAACTGGATGTTAGGAGGAAGGTCTTTGCAGTGAGAGTGGTGAGACACTGGAACAGGTTGCCCAGGGAGGTTGTGGCTGCTCCCTCGCTGGAGGTGTTCAAGGCCAGGTTGGACGAGGCCTTGAGTGAGCTGTACTAGTGGGAGGTGTCCCTGCCTATGGCAGGGGATTGGAACTAGATGATCCTTGAGGTCCCTTCCAACCTTACCATTCTATGATTCTATGATTCTATGATTCACTGTTGTTGCATGTCACTTCTCTCTAAATGAAGACACATGAATTGAAATATATGAGGGGTTTTGGTTGGTTGGTTGGTGTTTGGGGTTTTGTTCTTTTTTTTCCCCTTATAGTGCAAGAAGTGTGGAAAAAAGCAATAGATGGCCACATGGCACCTAGAAGAAGCAGAAAGGTTGCTAATGATACTGGTGCATGAGGCAAAATAAAGGCAAGGGATAGTCTTGCCTATAGTTAATGGCAGAACTAGGGGTAAACACAGGGTGGGCAGCCTGCTTTGGATGAAATTTGGTTGCTTAAGGAAAGCATTATGAGGTGGTGCACCCAAAAGCTGTGTTTGATCAGGTGGAAAGTCCTTTTTTTTTCCTGCCAAATTAACACAGCGACTATAGGGTCCATTCCTGGTGCTTGTTACTGCCTCAGCCCTGCAGTGAGCCACGTTCTGGTAACTGCAACACTGCAAAACTCTGATCTCTAAACAGATTTTTTGGGAGAAAGCAGTGAAGGGTGGACAACCAAGATGTGAGTTTTCTTTCAGGAAACTGTGCAATATATTTGGACCCTGCAAAGTATGCCACATAGCTCAAAGCCTAGATGTGTTACTTCGGTTTCTCCCTCTCACTAGTGTCTCACAAACTGCTGCAGAATGCATGTCTAATAACTCAGAGGAATTTTCTTGCACAGAACAAACTTAAATCCAGCTCTTGTGTGTCCCAGGGTGGTGCCTCAAGAACAGCAGCTTACTTTTCCTTTCTTTTTTGCCAACAGGTTGTAACATGCATTTGATTGCCCACGAAAACTATTGCATCTGTGCTTATGCAGTCCTTTGTCCCTCTTTTGCCAGCATTTTACCTCGTAACCATCCCTGCCACCATCTTAGATTCTAAGTGTGTGACTGTTCTGGTTTGAGGCTAATTGGAATGTTTTAATAGAGAAAATTATACTATAGGGTGTAAAAAGGAAACAATGGTGATGTCTGCTTCACTCATAGGCTTGCTGAGATGTTTAAGAATAAGTACTCAAAACATAGATGTCAGTCTCTGGGGCACAGCATCTTGGGCAGTCTAGCTTCTGGCTTCTCCTCTCTGCTGAGTAATTTCACTAAACACTTATTCTTCTAACCCCCCTGGCTGATCCTCCAAACTCACCTTGCGTGTAAGGCAAACCTTGGGGTAAGGTATAGGGATGGGGAGAAGGTGGAAGGGTGGTTGGGAGCCCCTCCTGGTGACTCTGATTTCTGGGAGGGGTGTTGTGTTTCTGTATTATCTTTAACTTGTATATTTCTGTAAATATTCCTGTCTATTGTGTACATATCTGCTTGTATATTGTGCTGAGCTGTAAATAGAGCTTCAGTCCTTAACTTCCAGCCGGCTGAGTCTAGTCTGGGTCATTTTACAAAGTGTGGGGGGGAAGGGAACTCCCAAACCATCACAGTGACATACAAATCTCCTTTTTAGAGAGAGGAAAGATATGGAGTTAAAAAAAAAAAAAAGAGAGAGAGAAAGCTATGATTGTCTGAGTGTCTCATCTTGTTTTTGATATGATGATGCATACATGCAATCATCTAAATTACAATTTATTCGTGCGTTACAGTTGAATGATATTAATCAGGAAGCTGCATATTGTTAAGCAGAGCCTAGCAGTACAGCTTCATAGGCTTTTTGTTTTTTTCCTTTGTGGTGTTCAAGTGCTCTTGTAAAGTCTTGCAGACGAGTTCACTTTTCTCTTTTTGTAGCTCACATAAGTTTAACAAAGTTAAAAAATAAATCTCCTTTGTGTTTCACTGGGTGAAAATGTATTCCATATTTCTGGTATATCTTTAAGGAAAAAAAAAAACAAACCAAAAAAAACCCCCAAACCAAACCACAAACTTTAAGGAATGAAAGAAACCAAATAGAAATGGTAAGATAAATTTAATTTTAAACTAGTTGAAAATAAAACTCTTTAGGAAGTTGATACAATTTCATCGCATCAGGAGATCTACATATTTAAAACAAGTACAAAAGCATTACCAAACCCCTCCTTACAGTTTATTTCTGTATGAAAAGCTTTCTAGTAAAATTATAAACCCAAGTACTGAAAGATAGGAGCATATATATATATATATATATTTACATACAGATATAGGTACAGAATAACATACAGCTATATATAAATTTCAGACAACTTCTTAAACAGAATCTCCTCTGCCTGAACTTGTAAGACACTTGTAGTAGATCTCTCAAAGGTTCTATGGGCTAGTTGTGATTAGCCTCTATATATATTAGATACCAATCCAGTAATGCATCTTCAGTGATGTTTATGGGGTATCACTGTGTGAGGTAACAAAGTTAACAGTGGTTGGGAGAATGTCAGATAGTTGCCAGTCACAAAGACATGCTGCCATGTGCTGAAAGCATCTTCTTTTGTGACTTGTCATGTTCTAAAGGCAGCCTCATTCTCTTGATGGCAGAGCTCTCATCTTCTGGAAGAAATGGCCTAGCTATGGACTCACCAAATTCTAACATTTCTGGACATGCCTGTGTCTTCTCAAGAGTTCTCCCTAACCCAGCATCGTTCTCTTTTTTAAAGGACATTTATTTTATCGTTGAATTCTTTCATTTGGAACTGGTAGGATAAGGAAATATGCTGGAAGGAAATCATACACTACCAGTAGCTGAACAAAGCTATCCACATAAAATTACAAACTTTAGCATTAAATAGAACCAAAGGGATTCTATACCTGTTTATTTATTTCTTTATTACCAGAAAGGCTTTTTAAGTGATATAATTTTACAGAATGTGAAATACACTGTGGAAAAATGAGAAATATTTTTTAATTGGTGCCTGAACCATGTATTGTTCAAACATGGGTAGAGAAATAATGTACAATGCTTGGGAGAGACTCCTTCCACAACTGCAACAAATGAAAATAAAGCCACCCCTTGATAACACAAGGTTTGTCAATTTGCTCATCAGAAGAATGGGATGAGGCTGCAGGAGATTATTCTTGGGCAGCAGCAAATTAGCAATAGCTGCGGAGTTGGTATCTGCACTTTCACACAAAGGAGGATCAGTGACTGATCCTGGCCCCAATGCCAAATGGTTACACACTGATCTACACCCACATTAATCAGGGTCAGCCCTCTGCATGGCAGAAGTTTCCTGGGGAGAGCTAGATGAAACTGTCCAAAGAAAAGCCAAGGAAAGAGCTAGCAGCTGAACAGTACAACAAATAACAGACCCTTAAAAAATTTAGTGTAACAGATGCATCCACAAAATAACTTTCTATTTTGTTTTGATTTGCTTTTGTTTTCAAATTTAGTGGTACAGATGTATCCAGATATAACAGCCTCAGAAGAAGAACCTCAAATCTCAGTTAGAGTTGGAAATATCTGAAGGTACCTGGGAGATCACTTTCCTTATGATCTGAGTTTACACAGTCAATCACTGAGTTTATTAATGTACTACAAACATAACAATATAAAGCTCTCTGTAGCCCAGGTTAACATTCCTCTCAAGAGAGCATCCCATCTTTCAACTGTGGATGAAGTCCTTCACTGTGTGTGAACTGTATTAGAGTTCTGTGATGGTTTGGGAGTTCCCCCCCCCCCCAACTTGTAAAATGATCCAANTAGCCTCAAACCAGCACAAGTTCACCGTGCATTTGTGAATGTGATATCTCACAAGCCTTTAGAGAAGCATGGTGCTATAGCTGAATATCCTGCCCATGGTGGCATTTGGTAAAGAGTGCTGGCTCCTGTTCTAAAAATCTAATGCCAAAGGACATCTTCATATGCCCACTTCCCTATTCAATGTGAAACAAGGTATTTAAAACATAGAGTATTACAGTTGTTAATTGGACTTGATGGCATTTTCATAAAATGCACAAAATTATGATAAATACAAGAATAATGACCTGGGAATGGATCAGCTATTTTATGATAAATGAATGTCAATGAAGTGTAATTTCCTGCTTTAGGAAGATTCCTGCACCTGGTAATATCTTTAATAAACATTAATTAAAAGGTTAATCTGCTGTAGAAATTGCTTTTCTCTGAAGCCACCTGAAATCAATTTGAACCCAATTACAAGCAGTTATCTATTGTTTATGTGGTTAAAGATTAAAGAATACATTTCTGCTTGTCAGGAGCCATCAGAGCAGGTTTTGAATATCACGATCAGAGGTGATTCTGAATAGTTGAATGCATTTTAATGAGCATAGAAAAAGCATTAGACAATGTAATCAGTAATATTTGATGACTTGACCTTGAGACTTTGATAACAAGGGGCCTAATCATTTCGTTCCTAAGTGCCAGTAGGATTTGCTCTCGAAATCAGTTGACCATTGCTTGCTCACTGAAAGTGTAATCTTTCTTGGTAAAGGAGCATAAATTACAAAAATCCAGCAAGATATCTGAGTAGGTTCAAAATAATATCTCTCACAAAATATGAGATGCAACCAAAAAGTAATCTAAGGATAATACTCTTCAAAGAAGTTTGGAGACAAGAGGAGCTTAGTAATTTCATTTAAGTTGTTTTGCACATGCTCATCTGCACTGAACATTGAGCTGCAAAGCATTCTGCAGCATCAAGAGTGTATATGTTGCCTTATTTTCATGGAAAAAAATGTTTGAGATTGATGAAGTATGCCTTATGCATAATATGCTGCCTATTTGCATTCCGTGTTGATTGGAACTTGCTCTTCCTGCTGGACAGGAGGATCTGCACTTTCACACACAACCCATCTGAGTACAGTAGAAGAAATGAAGAGTGGGGTCTTAACATCTCTCCTTACAGAAGACAGATGGGTACTTGTGCCTGTCATATGAAAGTTGTGTCCATATTCCTCACCACAGAATCACAGAATGATAGTGATTGGAAGGAAGCTCCAGAGATCATCTAGTCTAAACCCCGCCCCTGCTACAATAGGTTGCACAGGATTGCATCTGAGTGGATTTTTAATTTCTCCAGAGACAGAAACTCTCTGGACAGCTTGTTCTAGTGGTCCATCACCCTCATAGTAAAGAATCACAGAATCAAAGAATCCTCATGACTTCCACCCTTTATGTATTTATATGCATTGAAAAGATGCCCTCTGAGTCTTCTCTTTTCTAGGTTAAATAGCCCCATGTCTCTCAGCCTTTCCTTGTAAGGGAGGTGCTCCTGTCTCCTAATCATCATCATAGCCCTCTGTTGGACTCTTCCAAGTAGTCCCTTGCCCTTCTTGAACTGGGGAGTCCACAACTGGACATGACATTCCAAGTGCAGTTTCATCAGGGCAGAGTAAAGGAGAAGGAGAACCACTCTTGACCTGCTGGCCACACTCTTCTTAATGAACCGCAGAATACCATTCACCTTCTTAGCCATGAGAGCACATGGCTGGTTCGTGATAATTCTGTTGTCCACCAGCAGTCCCATGTTCTTCTCTGCACAGATGTGCTGGTTTGAGGCTAATTGGAATATTTTAATGGAGAAAATTATATTATAGGCTGTGAAAAGAAAACAATGGTGATGTCTACTTCACTCATAGGCTTGCTGAGATGTATAAGAACACAAACATAGATAAGACACTCTCAGGGAGAGTCTTGGGCTCTCTAGCTGTTTTGGTCTGCTGGACTCTCTGCTAATCTGACTAACCACTCTTCTTCTAACCCCCCTGGCTGATCCTCCAAACCCACTTTGCACATAAGGCAAACCCTGGGGTAAAGTATAGGGGTGGGGAGAAGGTGAAAGGGTGGTTGGGAGCCCCTCCTGGGGTCTCTGATTTCTGGGAGGGGTGTTGTGTTTCTGTATTACCTTTAACTTGTATATTTCTGTAAATATTCCTGTATATAGTGTATATATCTGCTTGTATATTGTGCTGAGCTGTAAATAGAGCTTCATCTAAACTTCCAGCCGACTGAGTTTTAGCCTGGGTCATTTTACAAAGTGGGGGGGGGCGGGGAACTCCCAAACCATCACAATGACACAGGATTAATTGCTTGATGTAGTCAAGAAATATAACATGAGGCTTTTAAAGAAAAATGACTTTTGATATTTTCTAAGTTTCAGGGGAGAGGCTTTCCATTAAATCAGGTTGTTTAAAATTTCCAGTTTAGACAGTAGAAGGCTGGAGGTGAATGGGATAATTATGAATGATCTGCTGCTTCTTCTTTTTTTAACCATGTGAGTGTTCTTCCAAATGAGCAGTCTGACACACAACCTTAATGAGTACATCTCAACGACAAAAATATGTACAGATTATACTCTGTTCAAGCTGAGGAAGCACCAAGAACACTATAGAGCAAGGAAAGAATAACCCAAACATTCGTTTCTCACGATGAGCTCCCAGTTCAAAGTGTCTGAATGCTTTACAATGATTTTGCTGAGAAGTATTGGGATTCACCTCACACAGCTCTCTGTAGGTGTAAAGTGTTAGCTGCACAGTTCATGGACAATTCACTGTTACATTGTTATGATTACTGAGCACATTGTCTTCCATATATTTGCAAACTGTAATGATGAGCACAGTGTAAACAAACAGTCGGATGGATTTGACAACTTCTGTATTCAGTGAATGGCTTAAATAGCACAGTAGATGTCTAATGGTCTGTTTGGTTTACTGACAGTGAGAAAAATTAAAGGGGAATTAAACTGCAGCCTAAAATTCAGCACATCCAAACTATGTTTTGGTAATCTTCCTGTCTCCCATTAAATATCACAAATTCAAGAGAGACCCTGAAAGTGGAGCATAAAGATAGTTGCCAGTGTTGCTGAGGGCACTTTTCCTGGTGACTCTTTTTGGGACAATTTGCTGTAGAACAATGTCACAGTGGGATAGTGTTAAGTTTTCAGGAGGCTGCTAGGGTGTGTCAGAGGATTACACCAGAAAAATTACAAGACAACCTCACCCTCTGGCACATGCATGTTCCTGGGAGCCACAGTGGGAGTATATCCCTGGCTACAGTCCAGCACAAGGACTTGGGGGACAGGTTGATTTGACTGTTTGGGGTGATGGAGAGAAAAATGTCTTTTCTTAATTAATGAAAATGAAATCTGGGGAGAAGTTACCTGCTCTCTTTGTCAGTGTATTAACAGGTTTGTCCATCAAGCTCTATCACATTTTAGATAGTAAGGTTGTTGTATACAATTGCAAGTTCCAGTTCCACCTAATGCCATTTAGTTTAGTATGAAGTTGACAGTATCTTGAATGTTGATACCTTGATGTCAATGCCAAACTACCTTCATATTGTCCATTATAACATGAATTTTTATTTGAGCTTGTAACATTGTTGGCTTTTTACAATTTAATATTTTCCATGCCCAGTGTCTGAAATGTTACCAGAATGTTCCATGCATTTCTGAGAGTTCAAGGGAAAACTCTGTCTCTGTATTATGAGCCCCCAGGACAGGAAGGACATGGAACTATTGGAGCGGGTCCAGAGGAGGGCCACAAAGATGATCAGAGG
>WBNM01003897.1:24946-36300 GCA_013399055.1 Ramphastos sulfuratus | reverse complement strand
GCAGTTTGCCCAGTTTGCCCATATTAGGTGAAGCTGGGGCTTTTCGTCCCCTTTCCTGTAGCCACCACCTCCAGCACAGAAGGAGGGGGGGCAGGGGAGCATGCCTGGGCAAACCAGGACATGTACAAGCCCACCTTGGCCTTTTCAGGCCTACCACGACAGGTAGGGGTTGGAACTAGATGATCTTTGAGGTCCCTTCCAACCTTACCATTCTATGATTCTATGATTCTATGATTTTCTTTCTGAAATGCTTGCATTCCCTAAAGACAAGGTGAAAAGGCTCAACATTTGGCAGAAGGAAGCCTATGAAGTAGGAATATACAACTTAGTCCAGGAAAGTCTGCCCAGATTTGGCCAAGACTTTTAAAATGGTTTGCAGACCGCTGGCGGTGAAGGATTCTGGTAGCTCAGAGTGTGTTCCTCCATGGAAGCAGGGGCTAAGCACACATTTCCCCACAGTCATGGACACAGGCTATGCTAGGGTCATCTTATGTTTCCTGCCTTCTTCAGTGCTCACTGTGCTACTCCCCATTTGCTGATGCTTAAGCACTGAAGGAGAGGGATATGTGAAGGGGAGAACCAGAGACCTAGGGTGGAGAAGACAGAAAAACAAGTTGACAGAAGGCTGAGACAAACCAGAGGGGAGAAAACAATCCTGGGACACCAACAAGTTAAAGAGAATGGGAAAGAAATAAACAAGACTGGGGAGACTTGTTGAGAAGGCTGATGCCCTACAGCAGTCTCTGCTGCAGTGTTGGGAGGAGACCCTCAAGCTCTTGGTACTACCATTCTTCTGCTACCAGCTATAGTCTGCAAAACATGCTGGACAGACGCCTGGAGCAGCACAAGCTCTCGGAGGATGTAGCAACCTACTATTGCCTTCTGTCAGACCTCAGGGATCTGGATGGAAGGACAAGAGGTCCCCCACCATGCTGGCCAGTGTGGAAGGAAGGTGCTCTAGGGTGGTATCTGCCTTTTCTGCTTGCTCCTTTCCTTTCTGGTTGAGGAGTACAGATGTAAAAATGACCTGAAAGCACATCTATTCAGGCCACAAAGTTAAGAATTTCAGTGCAAGAAAATGCTGCAAACAGTTGCTGAGCAACCATAGGCCCAAACCTTAATTGGTGCACACACCTTAGGAGCCAACCATTAATTATATGATCACATGCCATTTTCCCCCCCACAAGTTACAAAAGATTAATTGGTTGAGCAGTCCTGAGCATGTTTTATACAGATTCCTTGGACTTCAGCCCAGCTGTTACCCAAGAGAGGTGTGTGCAGAATATTCATCCATGGGCTTGTCCTAGCAGTCTGATCTGTGCAGATTGCACAGGTAAGGTTCATCTCGCTACACTCATTTCAGTTTGAAACCTCCAATTTCTACTAAAAGGCTGTGCAGTTTAAGGTGTTGTCTTTAGTCATGCTTTCTGAGGGGTCTGTGAGGGCAGAGTTAGATTTGTGGTTCCAACAAACTCACCTGAAAGCAGCTATTTGTTCTCTTGCAGAGGAAAACCCTAGAGCTGCAGCTGGGAACTTTGTGTCTGATGTCCCTCACTGCTCCTTCTGCCTTAGCTGTGCCAGGTAAAGGTTTGGTCACAAGAAGGGCTGATTCCACGGTATTTTAATAAATCTTCAGCCAAGGGTTTGGCAGCAGCAACTGTTTGAACTCAGCGTGACCTAAAGGCATGTCTGCAGAGCCAGGGGAGCTGTTACACCCATGGTGCAGTATGTACTGAAACAGATCAGCGTCACAGTACTTAGCACCCAACTAGGTCAATCATCATGTGCTGTAGTACACAGTGTGAGTGCTCCTAGAGGTGAGTGAAAGCCTGGAACTGACAGATAAGAAGCAAGATTTGATGTGTATGGTGTAGGATGTGTCTTCACTATGGATGCTAATCTAGTTTGGGCTCTCCAGCATTTGCATCACTAACTAAAGTGAACAAACTTAGATTTTCCTGCATCTTCCTAAGGGAAGGAATCTCCTTGCAGCCACATGCTATGCAAGAAACCCCAGTCTTGCTTATAGCTGAGAAGGGCTATCAGATAGCATCCCTGTGTGTAACCAAGCACCATCACCAGCTCCTGCTCACTCAACAAAGGTATGTGCTGCAAAGATACCAAATCATCTGCTCTCTGGATAGATGTTTTCCATTAGTCAAATGCCTAGGTTTCAGCCAGATTATACATATGCTCACTTGAACCTCTACTGTATTGTCAAGCAGATCCTGAAATTCCTATTACAGTCCACCTTCACATTACTTCTGTCCATATTTTATGGAAATTAAATCTTGCTCTGCCCTTTCTCCCAGGAGCTGCTCTACCCATGTGTCCTGGTTCTTACTGCTTCTGTATCATCCCTTACAAATCATGTTACTGATATCTATCTTGGGCACAGACTACATCCCTTCTCTTTTCTCCTTTTCATCCTCACATTCAAAAACAGAGGACAATCAATGCTGCTCTCCATTCCATGTCTTAACCTGACCTCCCACAGTCCTTAGCCCTTTACTTACTCTACTAATGAGGTAAATTGTATACAAGAGATAAGAGTCTTTTTCTCTTTGCCAAGGAAGCAACAAAAAATATTTGCTACAGCTCAGCCTGGGGATATTTTCTATTGCACTCCCTCAGTATCTTCTTCAGTGGTGGGTTTCATCCAAGCTTGGCAGTGGGATAGCTGAAAAGACAACTAAATTATGACAAAAGTCATCCCTCCCCCGTAACTGGGGGCAAGAGTGATCGCGCTTCAAATGTCTGCAAGATTTTTTTGCCTCCATTTGATCCTTACAGCTGATTTCTTTTCAGTTGAATGAAAAATAACACCCCATGTGCTCCCAGAACAACCTGAAGGAGAAAGGCTGTGTGGTGGAATGGATAATTTCCAAGATACCTGTTGAGGGAACAAAAACCTTGCATATAATTTTAAGCCCGTCAGAGATGAGACAGAAATCCTAAAGTGCTGTGCTCTTCATTGTTTAGCTGGTGGAAAGAACCTGCACTTTTAGTATCTGTGATGAGACAAACCATCTCAAATCTTGAAAATAAATCTCTCTCTCTCTGTGTCACATTCTTCTGAAATGGTGCATATCCTTGAAGCATTTGTTTCTCTGGGAACAGGAGGTACCGCCAGAAACTACTTAGATCATTTATTACTCCTGAATATTTAGAAATCGTTAACCTTTACACACTCCACCCAAGGAAACACTGGGAGAGGCTTTGGCTTTTTTTTTAACTGTTTTACATCTGCTCTTCCTTCTTAACTTCTCATTCCATTGCATACCTGCTTATGACCAGGCAGTTTTTAATGATTTGGGTGATTCTGCAGTGATATAAGGATAAGGAAGACACATTTTTGCTTAGAGGCATAAAGATCTGTGTTGAAGGCTGTTTTCACTCTTCAAAGCATTAATGTATCCAGATGTTACTAGAAATGGTGAATAGGTCCAACTAAAATGCAGAACAGATGAGATCTTTGCCCTAAACGCTTTTAGGGTCAAAGGCCAAGTCTATTCTCTGTTATGCTTTTTCGTATGAAATTAGAAATGGAAATAATAAAACATCCCAAGAAACTGTTTTCACCCTATTTCTAATAGACAAAACTTGGAGACAGATTTAAACCCCTTAGACCTCATATACAGTTAACATTTCCCACTGGCTTATGAACAGAGGAAGACAAAAGCAGGCTGGGCGAGTAGCTCCTTATTTCCTGGACCTAAGTCTGGAGATCATTCCCAGACTCACCCAGTTCCCAGAACTTCACAGTTGGACCCTACTTGCCACATGCCCAGTGTGAAGTGGCACTGCATGCAGCTCAGCCTAGTTGTGGCCTGCAGTGTATTAGAGGTTGACATTTGCTCTTTGGTCCTTTCTTCAGACTGCATAAAGAACGAACCGCAGGAAATCCTCTTCTCTCTTTCATCATCTGCATGAGGCATCATGAAGAGAAGAGCAATATATTCTTGACTAGGACCTGGTTTTGAGAGGGCATTGGAATTAACAATATTGTTGACAAAATATCATTATTTAATTTTTTGTCAGTAGGGTGATTTCAAGTAACAGGCATACTGGGCCAGCTCAAATACTTTGGATGTTGTTTTGTGCTGTACACAGGATTTCTTTTTTGGTGAATTAAACCTGAAATCTAACAAATAATTTCAGCCAAATACAAAGAGGGCAATTCTGAGAAATTCCAGTCAATGCAGTATGATGATTTCAAAGTGAAAAAGCTCAGCTTTTCAGTTAGAAACATTTGTTTTTGCTTTGAGGTTTTCCTGCCTGCAGTAAATAAAAAGGGGTGAAAAGTTTAAACACAAAAATGAAGGGTTTTGTTTCAGGTCGAACCAAACACACTACTTGATCCAAAGTGGAATTTTGGACTTTTATTATTTTACCAAGAAAATACCGTTTCATTTCCAGTCTGCCCAAAACTTTTTTTTTTTTTTTTTTTAAATTGTAGTTGTGTTGTAGTTGTGCTGAATTCAAAAGTCAGGTATTCCTACTGCTCTTTAGGAAATTAACTCAGGAATTTTTTTTTTTATTTTTTTTTCCTGGCACATGAAGTTTCACAGAACAGTGCATATGTGTGGGGGGAAGGTGATGAGGGAGCAGAGCTGAAGATGAAAACTAGCAATTGATGAAAGCTCAAATAGCACTGTAAATATGGGATTATGACCAACAGGGTCTTGAAGCCAACCTGGGTAGTTAATTTTTTTTTTATAACAGGATTGCAGCTACGAGGCTGGGCTCTTCCTGCCTGGCCCAGCTATGGGCCAGCTGAACTCTGCTGCTCTGCTCAGGCCGCTTGTACTGTAACCCCTTTGGAAAGGATGAGGCTGTGCCCTGTGTGGGGTAAGCTGCTTGTGCTTGTGGTCTTGCTACCACCTGCACCTGGGAGTGTTTCCTCACTGAGTATGTGACTTTGCCTCTCTAAAAAGCAGGGGTGCAGACTGTGTGCTGTGCCATGAGTATGTGGGAAACAACTCTATATTGTGCTTAGTTGTCTTAATTGGCCTAATCAGTAGCTGTAAAGTTAACACTTTCACACTAACATCTAGTGGAGCAGAAGGCCTTGCAACCTGTGGCCTCTGCAGATGTGGTAAAGTTAAATGGATCCCCATCCTTGAAAGCAAATGTCATAATCTCTCCCCAGAGTTGATAAAGTGACTGAATGTATCTGTGGGCACCAGCTGCAGCCAAATTGTCTGGCCAACTGGGGAGAAGTGCCGTTAAGCCAAAGCCTGTTTATGGGGCTGTGCTGCAGCCCTAGTGTATCTCAGAGCTCACTTTCAATGGATGAAGTATTTGGGATTATGCATTACCCTGCAGGCTACAGAGAATGGTATACTTTGCAAGTTAATTCAGCCAGCAGCATTGTAATTAAGGTAATTACACTGTGGCCTTCAGTTAGGGTAATGAGTTGCTGCTATGCTTTCCTGCAGTCTGCAGCAATGCAATGCATGCCACAGTATTTCAGCATGTATGTAACCCATGCTTTCCCTGTGCTGTACTTCTATATGGTGATCCAATGGTAGGAATATTATTACCTTCATAACATCCTTCTCAATTATTTTATCTCTCTAACAGATGTCAGCCAAACCTAGGGAAGAAAAAGACATTTTTCTTGAGCCCTTTGTCTAGTAGCAATAGTTCCTCTCACTCTCTGTGAGTGCATATGTGCTTCTCACAAAAGGTCTTACGAAGAGGAGGAGGTGTGAACATCATCCTCCATGGACAGTCTCCCCACCACATTAGCCAAGAGGAACCTTTTCATCAGCTGAGCACAGTGCTGAGCTTGTCTCAACTGGAAGCCAGAGTTTGGCTATCTCACAAATTACTGTGTTAAAGAAATCTTTACAGAGTGAGATGTTGGTAAACAAGAGCTTTCTGCCCCTATGATTCACTACCTTCTTACGCACTTTAAGAGCAAATTTCTCCACCCTCCTACGGTTGTGGGGAACCGCAGACATAGTGGAACCGGTAAGCAGCCAACATCCCCCCAGAGTGTGCAAGGCTGAGAATGACATTTTATGTGGCAGCAGAGGTCAGGGGAAAAATACAATGTTTGACTGTTCATTAAGGCAGGGAAGAGGTCCTCAGAAAGGCCTGAGAAGGGTCCAAAGCACGTTCTGGAGCTGTCCTCTGTAAGCCTTGCAGGAGCAGCCAAGGCTGTGGCATACGGGAGGGGAAGGCAGCCAAGTTCTGATGGGCAGGCAGGCAGGCAGGCAGGATGGTTTTGTGGGCAAGGAAGGGTGAGTGAGCAGGCCGAGCTGCAAGACAAGCTGGGCTGCAGGTCCTCTGTGAACATCAACAAGCCTCTCATGTTTTGTGTGCTAGTTTTCTTCTCCGCAAAGCAGAAGATCTACTGCACATTTCATCCTGAGCATCACAAAGTTTCTTTCACAGAGGTCCCACTGTGAAATCTTCTACCATCCAAATGGACACTGGTGTGTGCCATCAACTCTTGCAGCTTCAGCATGCTCATACTGGAGAGAGAAACCCTGGGAACACATTCTCTTTCCATTCAGCTTCATATTGGATCTACATGCTAAAATAAGCTGCATATGATACTTGCTGGTTCTTGAAAGCGATATAGTCGCATCACTGTGGCACTGAGCCTAGCTAATTAGCCCTTCTTGGCAGGTCTAATTAGGCTGGGCAGGGAGCCATGCTGATAGCGTTATACTTCCATGGGCTCCAGCTCTCACTAGGTCTCAGTCAGGATGTCTGATTTGTATCCATGTTGTGCTGTAGACATACCACCAGTGCTCCCCAGGACCCAGGCAGCAAAACTCGTGAAGAGACAGCTGAGGACTGAGGAGAACAGCTGGAGCTGGTGAGCTGAAAGGCTGCTTCTTTCTCCTAAGACAAAATTTTGGAAGAAAATAAGTCATGTAGACTTTTCTTTGCTTTTTTCACTCACTGTGATGATTTCTGAATATACCCCACCCCCTGGGGTCCCGAATGAGGTCAGACATTTTGTACTCTGCTCAAATCCTTTGTGAGATGGAGGCAGTGACTCCGAGGGGAAAAGCCACAGGAAAGTCCCAGAGTCTCCTGGTGAATGTAAATCTTAATGATAAAATGGGTCTGTGTATTCCCTTCCTATCTCTTCCCATACTGTGTGCTCTCTTTTGGACTGAGGTTAGATGGGTCTTGGCTTGTTAGCAGCTGAAGATTAGTCTTGGTTTGGCTGTATCTGCCACTGTGGCACAGAGCTGAGATGATTCCCATGACTATGTTTTTTGTAGTCATTCTATACTTAAGGTTGGGGAAAAAGAGAGGGCAAGAAATGAAACTTGGGTCCTCCTAGTCATGGTGAGGCCAGCCACAGGGGGCAGCCAAAGGCAAAATTTGTTGGAGAAGAAGTGCAGAGGTGGATACCAAGCCTTGGCTAGCAGTGGAGGCAGGAATCCAGATGGCCACCCTCCTAGATCAACACTGCAAACATGAGAATCTAAAGGAGAAGTTGTCACAAAAGTAAACAGCATAAGAGAGAGGGCCATAATGCTTGGACTGGCCACTGTCCAGGTGTCCACCCTCTTATCTCACAATGTGCTGCAGTCAAACACAGGAGCAGACCCTGAGCATCTGTGCCCAAAGCACCTAATGAGTGTTTGCACGGCGAGCAGAGCAGGAGGCTGCTGTGGCACAGGGGAGAGGAGCAGAAAGCAGGCTTTCAAGCACGTGGCAGGCTGCCTGGCCAGCACAGTGTGCGGCAGGGGAGGAAAGACATGAAACAAAAGCCTTCCTGCAGGAGCAAAGAGAAAAGACCCACTGCTGACAGAAATGAAACAACACAGCCCGCTGTGGAGGCCAGAGCTCCAGGGGCAGGCGAGGCCAATAGTTGTAAAAACAGAATTTTGAAGTAGGAAATGTAACATGACTACGAATTGCCTCGGTTCCCACCTCCAACCTCTGGCTCGCATGGCATCCAATAGGATATTGATGGGCCAGGCAATGGATTGGCAGCAGGACGGCCAGGAACTCCTGCTGGTGCTAGTGCAGGGGTACCCAGGGAACTACCAAACCATCACACCCACTGAAGACCTTGTCACCCCCACACTCCAATTTCTTCCTGAAATGCAGAATGGCCCCAAATTGAAATATTCCTGACCTCAGCATCCCCCCAACCCAGT
Organism: Ramphastos sulfuratus; assembly: GCA_013399055.1. Classification (NCBI taxonomy): domain Eukaryota; kingdom Metazoa; phylum Chordata; class Aves; order Piciformes; family Ramphastidae; genus Ramphastos; species Ramphastos sulfuratus. The sequence continues at coordinate 28,162 of WBNM01003897.1, read as the reverse complement.
AGTGGAGAAGCTGGGTTTTTTTGGTTTTGTTTTTTTTTGAGGTTATCCACCACCACCAGCAATAATACAGTGCCTTTAATTCCCACTGGGCTGTATTCACGATGGCCAAACTGGACAGATAATTTACAACTGATATATTTGTTGTGGAGACAGGACACAGGCATTTTTACCAACAGGTCATGTAAGCCTCAGAGCCGAGTCAAAACAGATGGTGAAAAATACCTTTTCCTCCTGTTTCCATTCTGACATGTCACAGCTTTTGACTGGGCTGTAGAATGGTGGAGGACTACGAGTTTTGCTGTGGCTCTTGATATTGCTTAATTTTATTTTGATTTCAGGGAATCCTTTTACCAAACTGCTATTTGCTGAGAATGCAAAATAAAAAAAATCATAATAAAAAAAGAAAACTAAAAGAAAAAAAAAAAGTGACTGGAAATGATTTGGAAACGATTTCTGCTGCACTGTTTACACCATTTGCACTTTCTTCAGAGCTACCAAAGTTAGAGATGGAAAAGCCATATTAAGTCACTGAGGGTGAATTTTCCCAAGGCATTTAAATCATTTACTACTCTGAGAAAAGAACTGCAGAGAAACTCTGTGTGGCTGTTTCAGCTATTGCAGGCCACCAATGTCTTTTCCACTCCTTGGCTGGAGGTTACCGTCTCCACAACAGAGTCATCAGAAGAGGACCTGTGTCTGTGACCCAACAGCTCCAGTTAACAAACTGGATGATGAACTGCAACTGCTGAAATGCAGTTGGCCTCCTGCTAGTGACTGCTCTGTGGAGAAGCAAGTGCTGAGGAAGGGTCGTAGAGAAGTAGAAGCAGCTTAGACTGGCCTTCTCTGCAGCTGACAAATCTTGCTGAAGCCTTAATTCCCATGTAAAAAGTGACCTGTGGTGCAGTGCAGGATCTTCAGAGGTCTGATTCTGGAGTGAAATCACTCAAGAGCAGGCCTGCAAAGGAAATCAGATGCATACATAACAGATAGGAGTCAAAGAAGACTTATGAAAATTCACATCAGACTAGATACTCAATTGTCATTAAAATGCAGAGGAGGTAGACACTGAAAAAGAAAAAGAAATGCAGCTTGTATTTTCTGCAGTAGAAAACATTAGAAGCTGTTTAGCCCATTTTGATAATTTTTTCCTTCCTCTCAAATTTATCTTTATTCTTCTTCATTGCCTCTATTCTGGGATTTTCCCTCCCACAAAGACTACTTTTTTTTCCCCACAGCATATTTTTGTTTCAACATAGAAGTTCACTGCTTGTTGAAATAAAACAAAGACGCCCCAGGGATGTCATTGAATCCTGCCTTGTACTTCTAACATCATCATTTTGGAAAGAAAACCAGAGATGAGCAGCTAATGTTCACCAGCTCTGTGTCCCTTGAATCTCTGAGCTGTTTAAATGCCATCTCAGACCAGGAAGATTCAGTCAATCCATGCTGGAGTGGGCCTTGGAAAGATCATCCTGATGAAAGACTTTCAGCTTAAGTGTTAGCTTGTCAGATGTGTTTCAAATGATGTTGTCAGTCACTGAGACATTGACATTAGACTAGATGTTATGTTTCAGTAGAGTTACCTGTCTCTGTCCCAGTAGCTCCAGCAGACAATTTGTCCTATGTATTTTAGACTTTGACTGTATGAACCTTATTCTTCAGAAGAAGAACCCCCTTTAGCTCAGTTTCTCCTCCATATGTAGTCCTTACATCTCAGCAGGCATGTGAAGAGCAAGTGCACTTGAAGATGGTGAGGTACATGATTACTGCAGGGAGGCTGTATAATTTTCATAGAGTCATAGAATCAATCAGGTTGGAAGAGATCTCAAAGATCATCCAGTCTAACCTATCACCCAGCCCTAGCCAATCAACTAGACCATGGCACTAAGTGCCTCATCCAGTCTTTTCTTGAACACCTCCAGGGATGGTGACTCCACCACCTCCCTGGGCAGCCCATTCCAATGCCAATCACTCTCTCTGGCAAGAACTTCCTCCTAATATCCAGCCTATACCTCACCCAGCACAACTTGAGACTGTGTCCCCTTGTTCTATTGCTGGTTGGCTGGGAGAAGAGACTGACCCCTACCTGGATACAACCTCCTTGCAGGCAGTTGTAGACAGCAATAAGGTCACCCCTGAGCCTACTCTTCTCCAGGCTAAACACCCCCAGCTCCTTCAGCCTCTTCTCACAGAGCTGTGCTCCAGGCTCCTCACCAGCTTCATCACTCTTCTCTGGACATGTTCCAGTACCTCAACATCTTTCTTGAATTGAGTGGCCCAGAAGTGGACACAGTACTCAAGGAGTGGCCTGTTCAGTGCTGAGTACAGGGGCAGAATAACCTCCCTTGTCTTACTGGCCACACTGTTCCTGATACTATGCCAGCATGAAAACTGATATTTTCCATCCAGAGCATACATAGTTAAGTCTCTGTGGCACAGAGGTCTGTTACAGTGTCCTGTCCTTGTGAATTCTTGCCCTGAACGTGAAGGTGCTGGTGAAAAGTGTTTCTTCTAACACTCTTTCTTCTGAGGACTTTTTGGTTTAGCAGGATGGGGAAATTAAGTTGGTGGGATAGAGACAACCAGAGGAAGATTGGAAATCAAAGAGCGAATGGGTACAAATTATTTAATTACAAACTTTCCATGAAAGAGCAAGGGTAGAGTTGAGGGTCGAAGGACATTAATTTACAGCAGAATGTTGTTATTGCAGCCCTGTTTCAACCAGTCATGTTACAGGAAGATAAACAAAGCCCAGGCCAAATCTTCCCTCCAAGCTAAGCCTGCCAGTTTGGAGATTTATGTGCAATTTATATCCCCAGCCTGCTAATTCCACTGTGTGACTGACCAAAGGTCTTGACTTGCAGGGTAGGATACTGCTAAAGGCACTGATATTCAGAACTGGAGCACAGCAGGATGCTGCCTGAGGAGGTCGTTACTAAATTTCAGTGGCCAAAAGCAACTTGCTGATCTCACATGGAGTACTGTGTGCAGTTCTGGAGTCCCCAGCACAGGAAGGACATGGAACTGTTGGAGCGGGTCCAGAGGAGGGCCACAAAGATGATCAGAGGGCTGCAGCAGCTCTGCTATGAGGACAGGCTACAAGAGTTGGGGATTTCAGCCTGGAGAAGAGAAGGCTTTGAGGAGACCTTGTAGTAGCGTTCCAGTATCTGAAGGGAGCCTACAGGAAGGCTGGGGAGTAACTATTTAAAAGGTGTT
>WBNM01003897.1:1664-24554 GCA_013399055.1 Ramphastos sulfuratus | reverse complement strand
CTGGAGGTGTTCAAGGCCAGGTTGGACGAGGCTTTGAGTGAGCTGTACTAGTGGGAGGTGTCCCTGCCTATGGCAGGGGGTTGGAACTAGATGATCTTTGAGGTCCCTTCCAACCTTACCATTCTATGATTCTATGATTCTACGATTCTATGATTCAGTGAAGAGTTTGCTTACAGCCCTGGGTATGGGCCTATCACACAGCACAGCAAACATGAGCCTTTTTCTGTCAGTGACCATGCAGAAAAGCCAGGCTCTGTTTGTTCGGCTAGAAAATGCTTACGCTAGCTTATCTTTTTCCCCCCCTGAAACTCAACTTTCCTAATTCTGTATGGGAGGGTTGTTTTTTTTTTTCCCCAGGCTTTTTAAAGTAATATCTGTATTATGACTAATGAGGCAGTGGAAAGCAAGCTGGTCCATTCGCTGAAGCTAATGACTCCATTCCCATGAGCCTAATCAAAGATTTGTACATTTAATTGCTGTCAAGTCAGCTCTAGCCACCTGCCATTTCTGCTGCACCTGAGCTCCCTTCTCTGTGGCCCACAATTCTAAATAAATCCATCTTTTTTTTCTAAGGGAAAGAAAACAGAGCTGCCAAGCAACCCTGAAATGGTGCTTTACCCTTAGAGCAAAGATCAAACAGCCTGTGCTGTCACTGAGCAATATGTATGTTAACTCACTGTGGCACAGATTTGTCCAAGATTTATTATCCTTGTATTAGACATCAGGAAAGTGAGAAATACACTCTTGTTTGGACACGTCCTGAACTTGAGAAAGGCTGGTATCAGATGTGAAAGTGATTTTTGTTGTATCACCAATGAAAAAGTTGAAAAAAAAGGCTGAACTGCGTTTATTTTTGGTTTTCTCTAATGGAAAATACCACTGAAGCCATTATTCCACTCCTGCAGTGGGCTGGTGTGGTATTTTGACCAACTTTTGTCCTCAGCATCATGATTCCTAAACATCCTGCCTTCTCCATAGGGAACTGATGCAGGAAATGTTGTGGGGCCATGTTCAATTGAATGTGAGAGATAACTCCTGTTCATTGTTCCATACAGGGAAAAAAAAAAAAGAAAAAAAAAAAAAGAAAAAAAAAGAAAAAAAAAAGAAAAAAAAAAGAAAAAAAAGAAAAAAGAAAGAAAAACCTCAGTTGTTGCTAATATATTGTGAAAAGAAAATGTTCTTTGTGATCTTTGGTGGATCAGCTTACTTCTCTCCAGGCAAATGTGCCTCCTTATAGTCAGATATCTAATGTCACTTATTTCTCCAAATGCATTTCCAGAGAAATTGTTGAAGTTGTTATGATAGATGCAGTCTATGAAGTCACACTAAAGCATTGTTGTTTTAGATTATTTTTCAGACTCATTTTGTAGTGAAATGAGAATTATAAGATATATGTGATCAATCTGGTATCAAATCAAAAGGTATGATCAATCTGTCTGTTAATCCCTCACTAATCAGTCTTCTATTCCTGGTCAGCTGAACCCTAGATAACAAAGGAAGAGAGACACAATTGAGTGAGAGAAATTACATTCCTGTTTCAAGAACATAAGTAAGCACCCAGGTGGAGCTGAAAAACTTGACAAATATCTCCTACAAATGTCTCAGAGGAAGCCTGGAGAGTGTAAGCAGTAGGGAATGTATGAGTGTCCCAGCTCCAGCATCAACCTTAGTTGGAGATTACCATAAACCACAAAGCACAGTTCTGTGGAATATGAGACATCATCAATATCCACAACTTTCTCAACCCACCACAATAAGTAAAGACACCATTAAGATAGGTAAGATCTTTAGCTTGATATAGTAAGTTTTTTGCAAGTGCTTTGATCTAAATGCAAGCTGAGGCTTTTTGTCCTATTGAGACAATGAGGGAATGCTTCATAAGAGTTTTTCATACAATTTATTTCAATTTCATAGAATCATAGAATCATAGAATGGTAAGGTTGGAAGGGACATCAAGGATCATCTAGTTCCACCCACCTGCCATAGGCAGGGACACCTCCCACTAGTACAGCTCACTCAAGACCTCGTCCAACCTGGCCTTCAACACCTCCAGGGAGGGAGCAGACACAACCTCTCTGGGCAACCTGTGCCAGTGTCTCACCTCCTCCTAACATCCAGTCTAAATCTTCCCTCTGCCACTTTAAACCCATTGCCCCTTGTCCTGTCATTGCAAGTCCTTGTAAATAGTTCCTCCCCAGCCTTCCTGTAGGCCCCCTTCAGATACTGGAAGGTCTTCTCGAAGCCTTCTCTTCTCCAGGCTAAAGAGCCCCAATTCTCTCAGTCTGTCTTCATAGAAGAGCTGCTGCAGCCCTCTGATCATCTTCGTGGCCCTCCTCTGGACCCGCTCCAACAGTTCCATGTCCATTCCCGATTTCAGAATTTCTTCCTCTGTGAAAAAAGTTTAATTTACTATGTGTGAGTTTTTGCATTTTGAGTAGACAGATGAACAGATTAGCAGGAAAACTGAAGAGTAAATTAAAGATCCTGAAAACAGTTAAAGGTTCTGTAGCTATTTGTATCAATCTGAGAGCTTACACCTACATTCTGATGTTTGTTCTACTATATGGTAACCATTGTCATACTTTACTGCAGTGCAAATCTAAAACAAACTTTACTTTTTGGGCATTTCTGTGATCATGCATTAAAAATTTCTGTTCAGAATACTCTATGATGTCTGCAGAAAAAGAACCCTCCATGTGAGAAGGCAAATTTTTCCTTTCCCCTGAACTGTCAGATAAAAGAGATTCCCCTACGAAGGAGGGGATCCAGAAGTAGATATCAACTAGGGATGCTGCCATGCTAAATTCTGTAATGCCTGACATCAGGTTAGCCATGTGAGTCACTTCCAAAAATATAAACCCCTGCATTCCTATGCTCTCCTGTGTTACTGAAGCAGACTGGGAAAGGAAGAGTAGCCATTTCAGTCAGTGGTTGAAGCACCTTACTAGACATGGGAGAGCCATATTCTTGTCCATGCGCTACCAAAAAAGATTTCAAAAAGTTTTTTTGTTTTTTTTTTGGTGGGAATATTAAACATGAGGCTGGATATTCTTGCTCCTCATCTCAGCCATCCATTCCTTCACACATAACAGTCTCAAAACACTACTGCAGCTTAATGGTTTAAGACTTTCTTTGAAAAAGTGGAATCAAGGGTTCAATTTAGTTTTGCTTGGCTGCAGTTCAGGGTGAGATTTCTATTCAGTTAACTAAAGCATATAAGAAAAGGATTAGTAAGTGCTGTTTTTTCCTTCAGTGGCATTCTGCTGCCACTGAATCTTGCATGGGCTTCAACCTGGCTAGCCTGTGGGAGAGATGTCACTTATGGCACTGCGGGAGAGATGCCACTTGCATGGGCTTAGATGGAGTGAGATGCTGACATGCTCTACCTGGAACTTTTCTTTTGCCTGTGTCTTTCTGGGGTTTGCCTCCAGGTAGTCACATACTTACCAGCAGGAGCTGGGCTCCCTTCTGCTCATTCAGTGGTTCTCAGCAAGGTTAACAAAGGTGGAATGAACCATAAAATGGAACACTGCAGTTCCTCCATTCTAGTGTATGCAAGGCGTGTGTAGTGTTTGGAATGCTACTGCAATGTAATGACAGCATTTATGAAGAGACATAGTTTCACATATTCAATTGCAAGGCAGAGGTCTTTGACCTTTCACAGAACTGTCTTGCAAAACTTATTGCCACATATCCTAAGAGCCAAGAGCTTTGTGGGATTCATGAAAGGGTTAGACAAGCATCTTGTGCAATTGGGAGACCTTCAGTTCTCTTCTGCTGGTCTGCTTGTGCAGTGCATAGGTGTAGCGTTATTCGAGGCTTTGACATGAGTGCAGCAGTGTGCACTGAAGAATCTTTCCAAATCATAGAGGATGAACACAGAGCTGAACAAAGATTGTAAGTAGACTCAGGATCTGCTCCCTTTCCACACGTTCCATCAACTTGAGTACATTTATTAATGTACTGAAGTCAGAACACAACTCTATCCTGGCCCCTCTGAGGAGGTGTGAGCACTGGGAAAGGGGTCATGCCATCAGCATCTAGGATATGAGACAGGGTCTATTTCTTTCTCCATTGTCATCTCCAACAAATATGTCCCTAAAATATAATTCTTGATTGCCTTTGTCATCCTAAAGACTCCATAAGTGGGAATATAGAATACTTAAATACCCTGAGATAGCAGTGAAGCAGACCTTCATGGAAGGAGTATATCAAAGGGCCAAAATGAACTTCTGCTGGTTTGGGAGACAACTGCTTCTGTATCTAGGTTTACTTTAGGGCTAGAGAAAAAACACAGACATGACTCAGAGTGATCACAAATGTCTTTCCAGATAAGCTCAGCCTATGCAGTACTCATGAATAGAGAAACCTTTCACAAGCTGAGTAAGTCACTCAGGAGAAATGGGGATGGACTTCTTCCTCTATTGGGACCCTGCTTAGTTGGACACGTTCTCTCCTGTTCATCCAAAGCAGTGTAGGAACAATAGCAGAAGGAGATAATACAGCTCCAACAGGTCCTCTGAGCCAGAGGAGTGTCAGCAGTGGCTTATGAGGATGGGAAATCCAGGAGCAAACACCAATGATATGAAGGACTGTGCTTTGTCTTCACTTGGACCCTGATAACATTGCTCTGTAAATGCTTTCCTGCTGCAACATGTAGAGCTGAGGAGTTTTGTGCTGAACAATTCAGAATCCTTCGAAATGACATATACTGGCTCAATTCTTTGTAAGTAGTTTTGGTTGGGTTGGTTTTGTTTCACTGCTTTCTCTGTTTATCTTCCACTTGACACTATTGTCAATGCTAAAGACAAATATGCATTTGTTTTGATTTCCTTCTTAATTTACACACACCTTACAATGGGAAAGCCTGGAAAGTCTGATGGATAACATCCATAGATAGTTAAATCCAGTCTTATCAGGAGGGAGAGTGTGTTTTCAAATATAGTCCAAAAATTCTTTCTTGGACAATTATAGAGTACCACAGTTTTTGTTCATCTCTTCAACAGGGGTTCAAATTTTTCCCTGGGGTCCAGAAGCTGGAAATCACAAACCACTTGACATAATTTTATAAAGACCTCAAAATATAGCTTTATTCTCTCTAACTACAGGAGTACACCCTCACAGTCAGCTGTTTCTGAAGCACCACCTCAAACACTGCAGGAAATTGATGAGGGAACAACAGGGCAACCAGCACTTGGATGGCAAAAGCAGGGAATCTTTGTCTTAGAGATGATTGGAATCACAGCTTTCCTTAATTGGAGTTGAAAAGACTGTATCAGAAAGAGAGAGGATCCTTGGAACATAAAAGCAACGTTATTAGCTCTTCCATAGTGGCATTCAAATGGTAATTTAACCTTTGTCTGAGTGAACAGATCAAAGGAAGAACTCAAAGCAGGCTTTTCTTTACTTTCTTTAGTTACTCCTAGGCCATGTACTTACATTTCTTCTTCTGTCTGCACAGAAGCAGAGCTATGGAAACGGAAGTCTCCAGGAAGTTCATTCCTCTCCTCCTCCTCCCCTGTAATTTAGACACCTGCCTGCTTTCCTTTTCCTCTTCTTTTTGCTAGAGTCTAGTACTGGCAAATACTACCATAGAGAAGAATGAGGATAAAATCATGGTAGGTGACACTCCAGGTCTATTTTCTTAGCTTTTCAGCCTACTATCAATATTACAAATAGCTGATTTTGAGCTTTGGCTCACCCGGAAAACTTCCACTTGTCTTTCTAGACACACTTTAGGAAGTGTAGTTTGNCACTGGCACAGGTTGCCCAGGGAGGTTGTGGCTGCTCCCTCCCTGGAGGTGTTCAAGGCCAAGTTGGATGAGGCCTTGAGTGAGCTGTACTAGTGGGAGGTGTCCCTGCCTATGGCAGGGGGTTGGAACTAGATGATCCTTGAGGTCCCTTCCAACCTTACCGTTCTATGATTCTATGATCTTCAGCCCAGGTTTGCATTACTGCCATCAAAGAAAAAATTGCCTGTGGTAAGTAAAAAGGCAAAATTTAGGACAATCACTGTCTTTGCCATAGCAATCAGTGTAGTACATTAATTTTGAGCAATTTCATTTTTTTTTACCTAACACAGTATTTTAGGGGAGAAACAGTATTTCCCTGTAGATCTCAGAATCATGAAATCATTTAGGTTGGAAAGACCTTTAAGGTCACTGAGTTCAACCAGAGGGATATTCACAAACTTATGACCAACTCCTAGTGGGTTAGTCTGGCTGGATGTATCAAATGAGCTGGTATCTAGCCAATTTCTTGTGATAAGCACCCATTTCTCAAATATTGCCAGAATTAAGNCTTTCCAGATAAGCTCAGCCTATGCAGTACTCATGAATAGAGAAACCTTTCACAAGCTGAGTAAGTCACTCAGGAGAAATGGGGATGGACTTCTTCCTCTATTGGGACCCTGCTTAGTTGGACACGTTCTCTCCTGTTCATCCAAAGCAGTGTAGGAACAATAGCAGAAGGAGATAATACAGCTCCAACAGGTCCTCTGAGCCAGAGGAGTGTCAGCAGTGGCTTATGAGGATGGGAAATCCAGGAGCAAACACCAATGATATGAAGGACTGTGCTTTGTCTTCACTTGGACCCTGATAACATTGCTCTGTAAATGCTTTCCTGCTGCAACATGTAGAGCTGAGGAGTTTTGTGCTGAACAATTCAGAATCCTTCGAAATGACATATACTGGCTCAATTCTTTGTAAGTAGTTTTGGTTGGGTTGGTTTTGTTTCACTGCTTTCTCTGTTTATCTTCCACTTGACACTATTGTCAATGCTAAAGACAAATATGCATTTGTTTTGATTTCCTTCTTAATTTACACACACCTTACAATGGGAAAGCCTGGAAAGTCTGATGGATAACATCCATAGATAGTTAAATCCAGTCTTATCAGGAGGGAGAGTGTGTTTTCAAATATAGTCCAAAAATTCTTTCTTGGACAATTATAGAGTACCACAGTTTTTGTTCATCTCTTCAACAGGGGTTCAAATTTTTCCCTGGGGTCCAGAAGCTGGAAATCACAAACCACTTGACATAATTTTATAAAGACCTCAAAATATAGCTTTATTCTCTCTAACTACAGGAGTACACCCTCACAGTCAGCTGTTTCTGAAGCACCACCTCAAACACTGCAGGAAATTGATGAGGGAACAACAGGGCAACCAGCACTTGGATGGCAAAAGCAGGGAATCTTTGTCTTAGAGATGATTGGAATCACAGCTTTCCTTAATTGGAGTTGAAAAGACTGTATCAGAAAGAGAGAGGATCCTTGGAACATAAAAGCAACGTTATTAGCTCTTCCATAGTGGCATTCAAATGGTAATTTAACCTTTGTCTGAGTGAACAGATCAAAGGAAGAACTCAAAGCAGGCTTTTCTTTACTTTCTTTAGTTACTCCTAGGCCATGTACTTACATTTCTTCTTCTGTCTGCACAGAAGCAGAGCTATGGAAACGGAAGTCTCCAGGAAGTTCATTCCTCTCCTCCTCCTCCCCTGTAATTTAGACACCTGCCTGCTTTCCTTTTCCTCTTCTTTTTGCTAGAGTCTAGTACTGGCAAATACTGCCATAGAGAAGAATGAGGATAAAATCATGGTAGGTGACACTCCAGGTCTATTTTCTTAGCTTTTCAACCCACTATCAATATTACAAATAGCTGATTTTGAGCTTTGGCTCACCTGGAAAACTTCCACTTGTCTTTCTAGACACACTTTAGGAAGTGTAGTTTGTCTAGTAAATTGAGTCCAATGGGGAAAAAAAGAGCAACAAAAAGCAGTGGAGTACCAAGATCTTGCCAAGACACTGAGTGGAACATCAGTTGAATCAACAATCAGTGAAATGTATTGATAAACAAGATGAAATGTTTGTCTTTGGAAATAGCCAAATACTTTATAACATTGAAACAATTTTGTACTAAATTTAAGAAACAATTTTGGGGAAACTTGAGATTCCTCAAATAATGTCAATGCATTAACTTTCATTCCAATTAGAGACAAAATGAATGTGAAGCTTTCTGTGGGAAGAATAATCTGAATTTCTCTTCCTTCTATGAGTCATTTGTCTGTCTTTCACTTGCATAAGAATGTTTAACACTCATAAAAACTCCTTGGAAATCTGCGACTTCAGAGGTTCCACAGGAAGCTGAGCACACAGAGTGTCTTACTGGTTATGGACAGATACTNGACAATCACTGTCTTTGCCATAGCAATCAGTGTAGTACATTAATTTTGAGCAATTTCATTTTTTTTTACCTAACACAGTATTTTAGGGGAGAAACAGTATTTCCCTGTAGATCTCAGAATCATGAAATCATTTAGGTTGGAAAGACCTTTAAGGTCACTGAGTTCAACCAGAGGGATACTCACAAACTTATGACCAACTCCTAGTGGGTTAGTCTGGCTGGATGTATCAAATGAGCTGGTATCTAGCCAATTTCTTGTGATAAGCACCCATTTCTCAAATATTGCCAGAATTAAGTGGTGTTTCTTTTGAGGGCAAGCTGACAAAGAAACTACGGGCAGAATAGCCATGTGGATATGCCAGAAGGGTTTCTGAGGGTCTGGCATTGAACAGCCTATGCCTTTCTTCCTGCTCCAGTATGAATCACAAGCTGGTTCACTCTCTAGATGTGATTTCACTTGATTCACTCTCTAGATGAAGTTTCAGTCAGTTTGAGGCACATGCTGGATATTTGTAAATTTAGCTCTGAAGCTGAAATGAATTTATGGAAGAAAAAACAATCTTAATAAGAAAGACTGGACATCTTGAGCAATTATTTTTTCCCCCAGATTTTCCACTACCACTTACATATACATGAATACAAACTCATACTGTAAAGTTGGTGTAGCTGGGACAGTACAAGCATACAAACGAGTCAAGAATTGTGGAGTCCTTTAGTAGAATGTGAGAAGTGGTAAATCTTTATGTATATGCATCCTTCCTCAGCACATCAATAACCCTTTGTGATGAGAAGGAAATGTTTCACCTCCAAACTGATTTCCAAACCTATTTACTGTAATTTTTATTCTGGGCATGAATCTCTTCAGTGTCTTGTCAATACACTTCTTTTCCTTCCCAAGAGAATGGTCTTGCTTCTTTATTATTTGCTATTATTGTTAGTAGTTTTACTTTGAGGAGAGGAGTACAAATATATATCAATCCTTCAAAAGACTTGAGGTTGTTCTAGCAGGGGAGCACAGCTACCATATACTCTTGACCAATGAATGGTACTGTCTCTCTCGGGGAAGGTTGTCCTCTTCGACCAAGTGTGCATCTTCGGGAGGGGACACACATGGAGCAGTGAGGGAGGAAGGGGACACCTGACTAGCCAGCCAGATCAGCCAAATCAACCCTAGTGATCAATGGGGTGACAGATGTCGCAGCCAGATTGCCCNTGCTTCTGTGCTCCACAACCTCCCTGGAGGTGTTCAAGGCCAGTTTGGACAAGGCTTTGAGTGACATGTACTAGTGGGAGGTGTCCCTGCCTATGGCAGGGGGTTGGAACTAGACGACCTTTGAGGTCCCTTCCAACCTAACCCAATCTATGGTTCTATGATTCTAAGACAGCTTTGCAGTGTCAGCTGAGTGTCATCTGTGCTGTACAAAATGCCTTAGTTATGGCTAGGCACACCTCTTACAGGCTAACTGTAGCAACAAAACCATGACAACTTGCAAGCCTCTACCTCCATGTATGCTCTTTAACCATGTCCTCCTATCCTGTTGGAGCAGGGTTCAGATGAGCACCCCAATCTCTTTCCCCTCCAGTATACCTGGTGCCCTGGGTAGTTCTGCTATAGCATCAAGCACAAATTAGGTAAATCCATTGAGAGCTGGATGCTCTGCTTGCCATTTCACACAACCAAGTTTTCTATTTACTTCCTGAAGCTAAAAAATCTTGAAAAGCTGATGCACACAAATAAAACCAGGAGTACAGTTTATGTCTGAATATAATGAATACTGCAAGCAATTGTTTAGCTCTGGACCTTACCACTGAAAAGTGCACATATCAACATCATCACTTATCTTGCTTGGCCTAGCTACTCCCAGATTTATCTGAGACAACTAATAGTAGGTTGTGTCTCTGTGTATATGAGCCCAAAGGAGAAGAAACCTCATCTGAAAGTGAATTATTGCCATTTTCTACATTTTCAATTAGTCATTTTTCAAGAGAGCTTTTTGACTCAACAATTTTTTTGGAGTTAAAAAACTCCAGAAGGGTATGTAAACATATTGGTGAACTTGCAGGGCATGAAATTCATAGAAATGTCAGGAGAATTTAGAGGGGAGAATTACAGGTATAAATTTGGTGATGAGATATCAGTTGTATGGAATTACAAGGCAAGCTGATTGTCCTACAAATACAGTAGCTTACGTTGACCTGTTTTGAATGAGCTCTGCTGCTGAATGAAGTTTTTGCTATGCAAACTGCTGATGTATAGCAAGAAAAAAAAAAACAACCAACAACTAAATCAGCCTTGCAATCAGATTGTGGTGCCCTTTCTCTAGATGAGTAACACTTTGCCATTTGTGTATCTTGAATATGACTATCAATATCTATCAAGGTGGTGTTATCTGGTTACGCAGAATAATATAGGCAGATTTTTGGGTTTCACCATTTTCATGGCAGTACTTCACTGAGAAATTTTTACTTTAATCATAGAATCATAGAATGGTACGGTTGNACTTCCATGTCCTTCCTGTGCTGGGGGCTCCAGAACTGCACACAGTACTCCAGATGGGGGAGATAACTTTGGTTATCTCTGTTTTCCAGAGGACAAGCAAAACAATTCTCCTGGAGAGCTACAGGTGACAGAGTAGGTCCATATCCCTGTGAACCAGGCTTCTGCTGTCTGGGGATTTTAAGCTTTAAGATATGTGGTTTAAGCCACAGAAGGGTTTAGATGCTGCATGCAAAAATATGACTCTTAAATGCCCAGATGTGCTGCCACTGAACCCCTGGCAGCACCTGCCATCTCTGGAGACCTTCGTGCTCAAAAGTAAATTTCCCCAGATGCCTCCAGATCTGCTCCTGCACAGGAGCATTTCAGTCTTTCAAGATCATTGTGTTCAGACAAAGGAGCAGGAGAATTTGGGAAAGGGCTGTGAAGGAAGGGCTGTGAAAGAAAGGACATAAAGTAGAGCTGCAGAAGATAGGAAAAAGCTATCTGTGTCTGAGTCTGAGACTGTGTAGAGCAAAAGGAGCTGCCTCCTGCAATGGATCAAAGGGGGAAAAGCAGCAACAGAGGAGGGCATTGAAGTAGGCCATAATATGCAGTTTGGATTTTGTCTCTGATTGCCATCATTATTGACTGAAATGGCACCTGCAGATACTCAGAAAGGACATGTTCTGTCTTGGCTGCAGTCACATAACATCCAGATTTTCTCCAGTCCTGTATTTTCTGACCATCTTGTCAGTGGAATTAGTAGGATTTAGTGAACCCTGGTACCCTGCTACCTGGCAGTGGCAGGTTGGTGAGTGCTGGTTCTCACCTCCTTCTCAAGCCTACAACAAACAGGGTTGCCCTGAGGGAAATGGGCTTAGTTCCCTCACAGAACAGAATTAACCAGGTTGGAAAAGACATCTAGGATGTTTGGGTCCAACCTGCCACCTAACACCTTCTAATTAACTAAACCATGGCACTAAGTGCCTCATCCAGCCTCCTTTTAAACACCTTCAGGGACAGTGACTCCACCACCTCCCTGGGCAGCCCATTCCAATGGGCAGTCATTCTTTCTGTGAAAAACTTCTTCCTGATGTCCAGTCTAAACCTGTGAAAAATTTCTTCCTAATGTCCAGCCTAAACCTGAGTGCACCAAAGTGCACTCTCAAAGTGCACTTTGAGACTGTGTCCTCTTGTTCTGTCACTGAGTGCCTGGGAGAAGAGACCAGCCCCCACCAGGCTACAACCTCCTTTCAGGTAGTTGTAGACAGCAATGAGGTGTCCCCTGAGCCTCCTCTTCTCCAGGTTGAACAACCCGAGCTCCCTCAGCTGCTCCTTGTAGGGCTGTGCTCCAGCCACCTCAACAGCCTTGGTGCCTTTCTCTGAACATGTTCAAGCACCTCAACATCTTTCTTAAATTGAGAGGCCCAGAACTGGTCACAGTACTGAAGGTGCGGTCTGAGCAGTGCTGATTACAGGGGCAGAATCACTTCCCTTGTCCTGCTGGCCACACTATTCCTGATACAGGCCAGGTACCGTTGACCACCTTGGCCACCTGGGCACACTGTTGGCTCATGTTCAGTTGCCTGTTGACCAGTATCCCTTCTGTCTGGCTGTTCTCCAGCCACTCTGTCCCCAGCCTGTAGCACTGCTTTATGTTGTTGTGGCCAAAGTGCAGAACCTGGCACTTGGCCTTGTTAAAGCTCATGGCATTGAACTGAGCCCACCTATCCAGCTGTTCAGGTCCATCTGCAGAGCCCTCCTGCCCTCTAACAGATCAACACATGCTCCCAACTTGGTGGGAGCACTGCTTAGGGAAGAAAGGGATTTAGTTATGCTCTAAATGTTGAGCTAATGGATGGGAGGATGATATGGGTGTAAACCCTATCTTCTTTGTCAGGTCGTCTTTGGGAGAGGTTTTAAAGGGCTTAAATGGCCAACTCCAGGGAAAAGACTTAGAGCTATGGCTTCTGTCTGGAAGGAAATATTCTTTTACAAACAAGAATGAAGCACTCAATTCCTTGACAGAGATGGGATTTAATATCCAGCTTTCTATGTAGCATATCCTGTTAGTGAGATAAGATGGTTCCCCATGCAACTTGCTGGCAATTGCTCTTTTCACTTCACAGGCACCCTCAGCATTGAACTCATTACATGGAACTGATCTACAGCAACAGAACTTCTACCTTGAGGCAAGTCTTTCCATTCCTTTCTGTAGTAATCATTAGGCTCTTAAAGACCAACCTGTGTGGTTCCTGGTGTGTGTCTTTTTATTTGCAACACACAGAGGAAGGATTAAATAAAATACCTTCTGAATTCCTACTGTGGCTATGATAAAAGTGCCATATTATTAGGGACTAGAAATGCCAGCGTTCACACATACATGTCTACAGATAAAGAGGATAAAAACAGAGTTAGAACCAAAGACCTGAGCTGAAGGAGAGAAAGCAGGCAAAAAAGAGCAGGAAAGCAAGGATGATTGTTGCAGAGAAGGCAGCCTGAAGTTAACTTCCCAGCTTGTTACCTGCATATATTTATAACCTATGCTGATGAGGAATCAAAGGAGTTTTATAGATACCCACACCTGTGCATATGAAACACAGTAGCTGCTGGGTGCACTGCAGGGGTCTCTCATCTCACCAGCCTCCACACAAGCTGAGGAATATAGAAAATGCTTGGATAGGTATCACAGTTTCAGGAGCAATGTCAAAGCAAATGGAGCGCCACGCCCCAGCTATAAGTGAAGGAAAGCCACTTTCAGATGGGAGAGAGGGGTAGACATTTCTGAATGTCAGAGTACCTACATGGTCAGACACTCTGAATTGCCCAGAATACTTGGGCACCTCAAAAGCACCTTTGTACCTTGATGCAATTAATCCCTGGAATCAGTGTCCTCAGATGAATGGAATTGCAGTGAGGCTGCCCTGCCTGGGTGACAGTCCAGCTGCACTCCACCCAGCCCTGCATGCTTAGCCTGTTACTCATGCAGTGCCTTGAAACGCTGGAGGTTTGCAGCCCCCAGCTCTGCTGCCACTTCTCTCTTTTCTACATCTTCTAGGTGGTTTCAGAGTTCCAGCCCTAATGCAGGCCACTTCTCACCCTGCTTTCTCATTTGTTTTCTGCCTTTATGATATCATTTGCTTGGCCTATGGTACTTCTGTAAGAATGAGCAGGAGAATTTGCAGCTTAATACGCAACCTGGCAGCTTCAGCTGCTGTCCTGTGCTCAAGTGTCCCTGGTGTATTTGTATTTGTGTTATCTGATTGTTTTCCTCCAAGATAACAGAATCTCTACGTTCAGATCTAAAGCATAGGTCCAGGATTTGTGATCATCCTACCTCTGGCTTTGTGTCTTCCGTTCCTGTGTAATCATCATATCAGGAGTCACGCGTTTCGCAGGAAGCCTGCATATCTTTAAAGTTCAAAATCCTCCTCCTCTGAAAGACCTGCATTTATTAATTAGGAATAATCCTTGTTAATTATGAGAAAATACATACAACAGCTCCCGGCTCTGCATGTCTGCACAGAATACTTCACTAAGTATATAACCTTTGGCACCAGAGACCTGCTCTTGGGAGAATTAGATATCAGAACATATTTGTTTAAGCCTTGAGTCACCAGGATGTCCACCCAGATAAAAGTTACTTTTCAAGGTCATCTCAGACCTCATGACCTTTAGGACCACTCTAGAATTTCGAAGACTTCCTGGTTAAATAAAGTTTATCATTGTTTGAAAGAATTTGGCCTCTGGCAAATAAAGGTGAAAAGTCACCTATATTTAAATGTTTTCAATATACAAGTAGTAACTTGCCATGTTAAAGTTGTACTTACAGCATCGACAGAGCTGTGAAAGGCACAGAAGGACTCTCTAGCACAATTAGAAAGCCATCAACTGTGGTATTAATGGAAAAACAGAGGGATGGATTCAGACCCTCTTTATGCAAGAGAATGACTGTGTTGAAGTCAATGAAGAGATCCTGGAGAAGAGAGCAGTCTGTGTCACATTTGCACTGATGTTGACATAGCTGTACAGAGGCACAAGTGAAGCTGATATTGGAGGCAAGTCCTGCTCATTTATTCTTCTGTCGCTTCCTATTGTCAGCAGTACACTCGGCAACCGATCTCTGTTCACATGTAAACCCAGTGAACACTGAAGCTGCAAGAGATCAGACACTACTGTCAGTAATACTGGTACAACACCTTGGGGTGAGCAGGGCAGATTGTGGTCACAGTTGCACAATTATCCTACTGAAATCACACTACTGCCTGCAGAGATGTGAGCAGAGCTTCACAGCGCTGTGACTGAAGTCAGCATCTGACACATGAGAGTTTCTCTGACTCATCCAAGGCAATGTTGATTCTCCAGGTTCACACTAGTGCACTTTCAAGTGAAAAATCATTAAAACAGTCTTAAATCGACACAGTCCTACATGTTTGTGACCTCATCCAGTTAAGGTAAGAGACCACTCAGCTTGGCAGCTGATTTTTTTCCTTTATTTCCCCACAGGTTTGTGGTGTCTGTGTCACATCTCCTACTTGCACAACTACCAGGAGAGTAGGATGATATTCTGACATTTCCAAATCTGTCTGGATCCTCTCTGTAATATAATGTACATGTGTGAGCAGCACGAAACAGAGCTCTACCTGGTCTCTCTGTGTCCTACTAGGAAGAGATGGTACAAACTACTCCACTGTAAGTTCTGATGGGCTCCTCAACACAAGATAAGTTTCCCAGAAGTAGATTGCCTTGGAGTCAATAGTCCTCTACTCCTATGCTATCATTACAACACTTTCTGTTGATATCATATTGAATGTGGTTTCAGAAGGCACTGGAGATACAGAAACATTTGAATGAAATAGTGCCTATCCACCCCACCTCCTGCTGCTCCTCAACCCACAAAGGAGCCCTTGGAGCTGTGATGTGGCTGGCAGAGTGCAGGAGCTTTTACCAAGTGCAAAGCAGCACCAGGGAGATGGTGATGTGCCATGCTGAGCCCAAGCTCCATGCAGCCAAGAACTGTCAAGTCCAGTTGTGGGGACAATCTGCAAGTACAATTGTGTGGGGAGAACGTGCATTGGAAATGTGTAATTACTGGATTTGAAGTTTATTTGGAGGAAGGAAAAGGATTTCACCAGGGGATCACTTTATGTATTGCAAAGCAAGGCTGATTTTTCTTTCTTTTTAAAAAATTTTTTTGAGAGAGCCTTTTGTTAAAATCTTGGCATCCCATCCCTGCCGGGAAGACAGAACTGCTCTGTGCTCAAGCTGGGGTTGGCACATCCTCTTCCCAGCATGCAGGGTGTGCAAAGGCAGTGGGGAAGGCTGCCATCTCATGGCGAACCTTGCACGGCTCCAGCACACTGAGCTAACCTACCTTGCAACCAGTTTCCAGGCCAGGTTGCTCCTGAGCAGATGTTTTCTCAAGTCATCTGCACAGCTCCAGAATAAGCTGAAGATTTACAATGGGTCGTGTGCTTTAAGTTTCAGACCAGGTCTGCCAGAACTTAAGAGTTTTCTGGTGTCCTGTCTTGCCAACGTTTTATGTGAGAGCAAACCTGTAGCTACGAAAAACCACGGGGGCAAGGCGATCACTTATCTGAGAAAAGGCCAATTGTCACAGATGGTTTCAGTGGCAACTTGAGACTGATATACTATTGCCTGTGACAGTAGCTTTGCCGAGTCACAACCGCAAATGGAAACTCCCCTGGAGCCACTTGTGGGTTGCAACTCGTAATTTTGGGATTCTTTGGTATTTATCGCTAACTTTCTGCTGCAACTTACACGTCCTACGCTCTTGTGCTCACTGTTTGCCCTCTGCTTCCTGAAAACACAGCAGTGTGCTCACCCAACACTGGCTGGAGACTCCCTCTCTACCCTGTGGGATGTGGCAGCTCTGTGCCAGGTTTTGTGTTGTTTCCAGAAGCCTCCAGAAAAACCTGGTTGTGAACATATGACTGTGAGGCTCAGCTTTAGCTGATGAGACCCTCTAGACAGAATGAAAATGTCCTTGCTGAATAGGGGTAGACCAGCTCAGC
Source organism: Ramphastos sulfuratus (assembly GCA_013399055.1). Taxonomy (NCBI): domain Eukaryota; kingdom Metazoa; phylum Chordata; class Aves; order Piciformes; family Ramphastidae; genus Ramphastos; species Ramphastos sulfuratus. The sequence goes on along the minus strand of WBNM01003897.1, from coordinate 7,859 downwards.
AGTGTGAAAACAGGTGGGTGGCCAGTGTCTATGTTAACACCAAAGGGGGATGGAATAGATGAGGGGATTCTTAAAGATGATAAAGGTCACTTGTTCAGAGAAATGGCTAGAAATGTTATCATTGTAAGTGGATTGCATGTGTCTGTGGTGAGGAAAGGGAGAATCTGCCTTTTAAAATGTTATTCAAGTCACCCCAGCACTAACAGCTGTCTAAAATACATCCTGATTATGTGCTCCCTGGATATGTGCACAAATAGGCGCTCTCAGAAGGGAATGGGTTCCACATTTATGGATATCTGTAATGCAGCATGTTTGAAGGAAGAAGGCNCCACAGTGCTCTTGATGCAGCCCAGCACTCGGTTGCTGTCTGGGCTGCATGCGCACACTGCAGGCTCATGTTGAGCTTTTCATCAAACCACACTCCAAGGTCCTTTTCGTCAGGGCTGTTCTCCAGCCATTCACCACCCAGCCTGGATTTGTGCTTGGGATTTTGCCTACCCAGGTGCAGGATCTTACACTTGGCCTTGTTGAATTTCACGAGGTTGGCCTGGGCCCACCTCTTCAGCCAGTCCAGGTCCCTCATCTTACAAGTGTAGATACTGTTTGGAGAAAACCTCTATATTTAATATTATTTCTCTTTAAAATATAAGTTTATACATACTTTTAAAAGCTGTTTCTTGGAGCGGTGGAAGCCTGTGTATGCCTAAGTGCTGTGCATAAGTATGGGAGGTGAATCAGAGCACTTTCAGCTGAAGGTGTCCAGATTGCTGTATTTTACATGTTTCACCTGGCAGGCTTTTGAATGGATTAGGAGCAAAAGAGAAAGAAGCTAATTTGCACTTACTGAAATATGGTAACATTTTACAAGGAATATGTGCTCAGTCCAAAACTTCACAACTTTGATTGTGGTCAAAAAATGGAATAAAGATGTCCAAAAAAGCTCCAGTAATGGAAAGAAGACTGTTATATTTTACATCAAGATTTTCCCAGTTTCTTTTCTGCTTCTCCGTGGATATAGAAGTGTAGACCTTTCCAGGCGTCATTCCATGTTGTATCTTAATCATATGTCCTGCCTCACAATCCTGCCTCCCCAACCCCCTCTTAGCTCCAATTTTACTGCTTCTTCCTCAGTGCATTTACTTATAATGACTCAGAGCACTTCCTTTCCTACAGAAAAGAGAAAAAAGAAAACAACACCCATCCATTTTTAGATAGTAGCCACATGCACGCTTGAATTTGCACACTGGAGAGGCAGCTGGGAAGGACACAGCAGCAAGCAGCTGAGAGTGGGCAGGTGTAGGAAGCTCTTAGTCAGGTTTGTCATGGAAAGTTAAAATCTGCAATTACAAGGCAAAGAACACACTGCCATGAGAGTCATGCAGTCGAGTTGGGATGACATTGCTACACAGTGCATAGAATCATAGAATGCTCCCTCCCTGGAGGTGTTCAAGGCCAGGTTGGACGAGACCTTGAGTAACCTGTGCTAGTGGGAGGTGTCCCTGCCTATGGCAGGGGGTTGGAACTAGATGATCCTTGAGGTCTCCTTCCAACCTTACCATTCTATGATTCTATGAATGGTTCTATTGCTGCCCAACAGATCTAGCCAATTCATGCCACATCCCACATCTTTTTCACTAAGTGGCAGCCAGACCCACATAGAATCATAGAATCACAGAATCATAGAATCATAGAATCACAGAATGGTAAGGTTGGAAGTGACCTCAAGGATCATCTAGTTCCAACCCCCTGCCATAGGCAGGGACACCTCCCACTAGTACAGCTCACTTGAGGCCTCGTCCAACCTGGCCTTGAACACCTCCAGGGAGGGAGCAGCCACAATAGAATCATAGAATGATATTGACTGATATTGACCTCAATGGCCTAGTACAGCTTGAAATATTCCTGTGCTCTCACATCCCACCAGCCCTATTGCTCACCAACCCCTCAGCTGTATAAGAAAAAACATAGGCAGTGGGTTCTGTCAGTGGAAAGATGGGGCTAAAAAATTAATCTGACCATTAAGAGATGATAGGCAGATAAATAGGTAGGTAGATAGATGAATACTAAATACTCAAAATAGACTAATTTGAGTTCAAATACTTTCACTGGGTCACTTCAAAATGCAGTCCTGTGTTTCTGGGAGGGAAGAATGGCAGGAAAGATATGGAATTATACTCTGAGGAGTGGAAACGAGGACCACTGCAGAAAGTTATAGCCTGACTTCTGGTGTGCACCAGGTCTGCATGAAGCAGAGGCAACCTCTTCCTAGGCCTGGAAGCACTCTCAGGTTGTTTCTAGTGAGTATGGTGGCAAATGGCTAGAAGAAACAAGGTGTAATTAGCATGGCTCCTAAATTTGCACAATCTCAGAAGACATACCAAGCACTGAGTACACAAAAACTCAAGCTGGAACTCATAACTCCTAGTTCCCTTCATGTGAAAATTGCCAAGTCCCTCAGACCTACAACGTAGCCAGGAAAAAGGGAAAGGGTGGCACTCAGAATTCAGTAACAGCAATGGTTTTACCTCACCTTTTGCTGGGAAATGGCTTAGGGCTCAGCTTTACAGGATGGCAGGAGAGGCAAGATCAGCCCTCTCATTCCCACCTTACCACACAGGAGGTGTTTGTGCAGTGTGGATTGGAAAAAAAAAGAAGCTTGAGCGAAACCACTCAGGGTTTAAAATTGTGCTGATGGATGAAGAAGATTTTTTCCTCATGTGGAACTGCTAGTCATACACCACAGTTAAACTTCAGTGTGAAGCTGAATACCCCTGCACACACAACACACAAACCTATCATAATAGGAGCATCCTGTATGCTACTTTGCCTTTAAAACTTTGTTTATGAGAGAGGGGTAAGGAAAACCAGAAGTGATTAACTAAAAGGGACTTTTCCCTGTGAAAATTCTACTTTCCTTCAGATCATTAAAAGAAGTCACTATTCCTCATATACAGCCATATATGCTGCATTCCATTTGGGAACAAAGTCTTTTGGATGCCTTTTCTGTCTTGGCCCTCATCTTAGAATAAGGCACATGTTGAACAGATCTGTGCTGATCCAACCAGGCTGCAGAGACTTCTCTGAGATTCCAGGGCAGGGATCGTCTACCTCCTGAGGTAAATGTGGCTCCAGCTGCCTGCATGGACTGCTGCAGGAGCTGGTGGGCTTGATAAGCTTTTTGGGTATTGAGGAATCAGATGAATACAAGAGCTGCAGCTAGGAGTGCAATAGGAGAGCTGAAATGGGTGACTATGAAAGAAGAGGGAGAGAGAGGAAGAGAACTGTGCAGTTGGAAGCGAGGGAGCTACTGGACTGACTTTGCCATCTCACCAACTCTCCTTCACACTCCACAAAACGCCTGGATTAAGTGAGCTAAACTGCTGCCCACACTATTCCTGATACAGGCTTGGATGCTTTTGGCCTTCTTGCATACTGAGCACACTGCTGGCCCATATTCATCCAGCTGTCAGTCAGAACCTTCAGGTCTTTCTCTGATGTGCAGTTTTCCAGCCACTCTTCCCCAAGCCTGTAGCATTGCATGGGGTTGTTGTGCCCCAAGTGCAGGACCCAGTATTTGGCCTTATTGAATATCATACAATTTGCTTTGGTCCATCACTCCAGCCTGTCCAGGTTCTTCAGAGCCTTCCTAACCTGAAACACTTCTTCCCAGTTTAGTGTCATCTGCAAACATACTGAGGGTCTATTCACAGAATCACAGAACTAACCAGGCTAATTCTGGTTCTGAAAAGACCTTTGAGATCATTGAGTCCAATCTATCACCTAACACCTTCTAATTAACTAAACCATGGCACTAAGTGCCTCACCCAACCTCCTTTTAAACACCTCCAGGGATGGTGACTCCACCACCTCCCTGGGCAGCCCATTCCAATGGGCAATCACTTCTTCTGTGTAGAACTTCTTCCTAGTGTCCAGCCTAAACCTGCCCTGGTGTACTTTGAGACTGTGTCCTCTTGTTCTGTCACTGGGTGCCTGGGTGAAGAGACCAACCCTCACCTGGCTACAACCCCCCTTCAAGTAGTTGTAGAGAGCAATAAGGTCTACCCTGAGCCTCCTCTTCTCCAGGTTGAACAACCCCAGCTCCCTCAACCACTCCTCATAGGGCTGTGCTCCAGCCCCCTCAACAGTCTTGGTGCCCTTCTCTGGACATGTTCAAGCACCTCAACATCTTTCTTAAATTGAAGGGCCCAGAACTGGACACAGTACTGAAGGTGTGGTCTGAGCAGTGCTGATTACAGGGGCAGAATCACTTCCCTTGTCCTGCTGGCCACACTATTCCTGATGCAGGGATACAGGCCAGGTGCCATTGATCACCTTGGCTACCTGGGCACACTGCTGGCTCATGTTCAGTTGCCTGTTAACCAGTACCCCCAGGCCCCTCTCTGCCTGGCTGCTCTCCAGCCACTCTGTTCCCAACCTGTAGCACTGCTTGGAGTTGTTGTGGCCAAAGTGCAGAACCTGGCACTTGGCCTTGTTAAAGCTCATGGCATTGAACTGAACCCACCTATCCAGCCTGTCCAGGTCCCTCTGCAGAGCCCTCCTGCCCTCTAACAGATTGACACATGCTCCCAACTTGGTGTCATCTGCAATCTTACTGATGCTGGACTCAATCCCCTGCTCTAGATCATCAATGAAGATGTTAAACAGGACTGGGCCCAGCACTGATCCCTGGGGGACATCACTAGTGACTGGCTGCCAACTGGATGTGGCACCATTCACCACCACTCTCTGGGCCCAGCCATCCAGACAGTTCTTAACCCAGCACAGAGTGCCTCTGTCCAACCCAAGGGCTGCCAGCTTGGCCAGCAGTTTGCTATGGCAGACAGTGTCAAAGGCCTTGCTGAAGTCTGGATCACAGATAAAGATATGAAACAAAAATGGCCTCAATACTGAGCCCTGGGGAACACGACTTGTGACTGGCCACCATTTGGATTTAATTTCTTTCACTATCAATTTTTGGGCCCATCCATTTAGTAATTTTTTACCCAACATGCAGATAATATAACCTTGATGCCTCCTGCAGGAAGTAGATCAGAGCCAATGCAGGTTAAGAAACACTCCAAGGTCCTACATCACTGAGAGAATCTTCTGACCACCCAAGTATGAGCCTTGCAGAGAGAAAGAGGCCATGCAAAGGCAACAATTTCAGACTAGCCTCAGAAGGCGTTACTTTTAATATTGGCACCAGCTGGGGTCCCAAATATTTTAATTTTTTTTTCCACTTTAGAACATGAGACTGATTTGCTGAACTCCTAGGGTGCCAATCACACTCAGGCATGCTTGAACTGGCTTTTCACACTCCAGCATGCAGAAGAGCACAGAGTTTGAGAGGTCCTCTTGGGCCTGCCTGCCCTGGAGCTGTTTTGCAGCTGCTGGAGGGCTGCCAGCTGCAGGTCTTTTAATGAGTGGTGTAGTGTCTGACAAGTAACTTGTCTTTGGGTGAGTGACTAATCATGAATCTTCTCAATAATGCTGACTATCCAGTCTCTCTTCTCTCACTCTGCCCAAGACTGCTGAAATAGGAGTAAATTAGCCTTATTCTGTCAAAAGCAGGAAATTATAAAGAGCATCTAAAAGGTTTTCGGTGAGCCATGCCTAGGTTTTGCAGGGAGTGTAATTATCAGAGTTGTTGTGTGTGTGTTCTGAGAGCAGATAAATAGCACCAAAGTTCTGAAAGATCGCCCTCTGCCACCATCTCCTGGACCATTTGCCTGAATTTCTGTGCTTCACTGTGCTCCTGAAAAAACAGTAAGCCAAAGCCTACTAGAGTTCACAATTCATGTTAATGGTTTATGTTTCTTCTGCTTGGTATATCCTTACTGTCTGTTTGAGCAATAGAGTCAGAATACACCACTGTAGTTTCTGGTCTGTGATAAACTGTTTGGTTGGAGAGTGAGATCTTTGTCTCTTTCTTTAATAAGTTTCCTCAAAAGGCCAAAAAACCCAAAAATACAAATTGATCTCCTATCATATGCAGAAGTTTATTGTATTAATATATTTTATTAAAGTTAGCATGTAATGAAGAGAAAGAAGGGGGCTTAGGAATTTAAACCCCTGGAGAGGAACAAAGGGAAAATATCAGTAAGTTGTAGGTGAGCATCTGTAGATAGGGAAGAGGAAAGGGAAGAGGAAAGGGGAAAGGAGGGGAGAAGAAAGCGGAGAGGGAAAGGAGGAGGG
>WBNM01003895.1:0-12608 GCA_013399055.1 Ramphastos sulfuratus | reverse complement strand
CAGAGCTGCTGCAGCCCTAAATGCCTCAGACAAGTCTGGAGGGTGGATTATTTCTCACTTGTTTTACTGTTTGTAGAAGAGGTCCTTTCCTGGAGCCTCCTGATCCTTGGACAGGTCCCATGCCGGAACAATGCCAAGTCTGAGAGGAAGCTTTAGTGCAGGACAAATATTTGCAGGTCCAGCAGCGCAGTTTGGTGCTGGTTGCGTTGATCCCCTGGAGGCAAAAAACTGGACCAAGGTAAACTTTTCCTTATAGAAACATTTGGGTTTTGCAACTGAACAATTGTGCTCAGTTTAACACTGATAATGATGTCTGGGAGCACAGGGAGGGGGTGAAAAGCTGGACACAGCTGGTGGCATGAGCTGGCACTATCAGCTCCCAGCCAGCCCCAGACATGCCCTGGGCTGCATCCCCTGCAGTGTCCTGGGCTGATACCCAGGCAGGACATTCTGCCCCTCTGCTCTGCACTGCCCTGCTCTGCACTGCCCTGCCCTGCTCTCCTCTGCCCTGCTCTGCTCTGCCCTGCCCTGCTCTCCTCTGCCCTGCTCTGCTCTGCCCTGCCCTGCTCTGCTCTGCCCTGCTCTGCTCTGCCCTGCCCTGCACTGCCCTGCTCTCCTCTGCCCTGCTCTACTCTGCCCTGCCCTGCTCTCCTCTGCCCTGCCCTGCTCTGCTCTTCCCTGCTCTGCTCTGCACTGCCCTGCTCTGCTCTGCACTGCCCTGCTCTGCCCTGCTCTGCTCTGCCCTGCTCTGCACTGCCCTGCTCTGCTCTGCCCTGCCCTGCCCTGCTCTCCTCTGCCCAGCTCTGCTCTGCTGAGACCCCTGCCATGTATTGCTGGGGTCAGCTCTGGAGTCCTCAGGACAGCACAGACAGGGAGCTGTTGGAGGCCACAGCAGTGATAAGAAGGCTCTGGAAGCTCTCTGCTGTGAGGCCAGGTTGGGGGGGGTTGGGGGCATTCAGCCTGGAGAAGAGAAGGCTCCAGGGAGACCTCAGAGCAGCCTGTCCGGAGGAAGCCTGAAGGAGGCTGCACTGGAGAGAGGCTGTGTGAAGCAGTGACAGGATGAGTGGCAACAGCTTCAGACTGGCAGCAGCTGGATTTAGATGAGACATTAGGGAGAAATTCTTCCCCAAGAGGGTGGTGAGGCTCTGGAACAGGTTGCCCAGAGAAGCTGCAGAGGCTCCATGCCTAGAGATGCTCAAAGGCAGGTTGGAAGGGGCTTGGAGCAACCTGGGCTAGTAGGAGGTGTTTCTGCCTATGGCAGGGGGGGTGGAGCTGGATGATCTCAAAGGCCCCTTCCAACCCAACCCATTCTGTGATTCTGTGGTCTTAAAGCTAAGCCAAAAGTGTCCACATCTGCTCCTGCTGCAGGTACAACCAAACCACCTCTGGACAGTGAAGGTCTATGCAAGTCAAAGCATCTGCCAGGGGATGCCTTCCCCCCAGTGCTCGTTTTGCTCTCCTGTTTGGTCACCCTGACAAGTACACAGCCTTGAGTTCTGACTTTGCCATGGCTGATTCCAAAGCAGGTACAAACAAGGGGCCCAAATAAAGGACAGGACAGATCCTGGATGGTTTACATCCAGGCCTGTGGTCTGAAACAAGAAATGCAGTCAGTGACTGTGGGAGAAGAGATCTGCTTGGACTCATTTCTTGTTTCTGTGGGCAGAGGGATAAGAGTGATTTGTTATCAGGCAGATTGCTGCTCAAGCAGAGGAACAAACATCCTTTGATACTGCTTTTATCCCCTGAGTAAATAATGCTAAGACACTGCTGAGAAGCCTTAATACATTTCCTGCTTCTTTCTTGGATCTTTCCCACACCAAGGACACTTCTCCTGCCCCCTCTCACTGCAAGAAGGATGTTGAGGAGCTGGAGCAGGTCCAGAGAAGGGCAACAAGGCTGGGGAAGGGTCTGGAGAGCAGGGCTGGGGGGAGCAGCTGAGGGAGCTGGAAGGGTGCAGCCTGGAGGAAGAGAGGCTGAGGGAAACCTCCTGGATCTCTACAGCTCTCTGAGAGGAGGTTGGAGCCAGCTGGGGATTGGTCTCTTAGAGTCACATTGCTGAGGCTGGAAGAGAGGTCTGAGACCACCAAGCCCAACTGCTCACCCAGAGCTCACCCCCGCCACACACACACTGCTGCTGAGCCACTGCCACTGTGCCACTGCCACTGCACCACTGCCACTGCATCACCTCCCTCAGCACCACATCCATGATGCTCTTAAACCCCTCCAGGGCTGGGGACTCCACCACCTCCCCGAGCAGCCTGTGCCAGTGCCTGAGAACCCTTCTGGGAAGAAATTTTTTCCTACTATCCAACCTGAATCTCCCCTGGCACAACCTGAGGCCATTTCTTGTTCTGTCACTTGTTGCATGTGAGCAGAGTCCAACCCCCACCTGGTTCCTGCCCCCTTTGAGGGAGCTGCAGAGGGCACTGAGGTCTCCCTCAGCCTCCTCTTCTGAAGGCTGAGCAACCTCAGCTCCCTCAGCTGCTCCTCATGCTCAGGCCTCTTCCCCAGCTTGGTTGCTCTTCTCTGGACCTGCTCCTCAATGTCCTTGTGGTGAGGGCCCAAAGCTGAACCCAGCACTCAGGCTGCGGCCCCAGCAGTGAGGAGCAGAGGGCACAATCCCAAAGCCTGCTGGGCACACTCTAGCTGTTAAATGCCAGGATGCCATTGGCCTTCGTGGCCACTTGAGCACACTGCTGGCTCTCACTCAGCCATCAATCCCCACCCCCCAGGTCCTTCTCTGGCAAGCAGCTCTCCAGCCGCTGCCGAAGTTTCTCCCTTTTGCTTATCAGCATTAATTACAAAATCCCCAGGAGGATCTGAATCTAAGCTGGATGCCTTCAGCAGAGGACTTGGGAGGTGTTTAAACGTTTGATGAGGTGTGGAAGCCTCACTGAAGCAAAACATTGGCATGCTCCAGCCTGGGCTTTGGCAGAGGGTTGCTCACAAGTGCAGTGCTTTGCCTCATCCCTTGTCTGCCACTTGTGTGCCAGGGAACAGCAGAACCAAGCTCTGGATTCCAAAGGAAACCTGAGGCTTGCAAACTCCTTTGTGTTCTCAGCTTAGCCTGTAAAGGCTGGATGTAAATTGCTACCAGAAGACCTCATTGCGAAGCCCAACACAGGCAACTGAGCTCTTGGGTTCCTCCTTCTGTTTTGTGTTGGTTTTTTCATGATAAATGTTTGCCCCTTTAATCCTCAACTGCTCTGACTAAGCCCCAACCCCCTGTGCTTTACTGCTGCAGGGTGACAAGGGCTGACCTCTGCCTCCACTCCTGCCACAAAGCCTTTTGTGTTTCCCATGTTGCTAGGAGGGAAGACAGGAAAGGGCCTTACCTTGTTAGCTTTCCCTTTGCCTCCTTCACACCCCGAGCTGCTCAGGCTTTACCCTTGGGCAGGCTCTGCCAGAAGGAGTAGGTTTCAAGAAGGAATTTGATCTGTGGTTAAACAGAGGGACAGGATGGCAATAGTCAGGCAGCATAGGTTGGAAGTCATCCCCTGTGGCAGTGCAACAATACTGAGGCTGAGGAGGTTTGGATTGGACATTAGGAAAAGGTTTTACACAGAGAGAGTGGCCAGGGACTGGCATGAGCTGCCCAGGGAGGTGCTGGAGTCCCCCAGCCTGGCTGTGTTTAAGGTGGTTTGGATGTGGTGCTTGGGGAGATGGTTTAAGGTGGATGTTGTGGCGCAGGGCTCTAGGCTGGGCTTGGTGGGCCTGAGGGGCTGTGCCAGCCTGGGTGTGCTGTGATTGATTCTTTCTGGGGGGGCTGAAACTGAGTGATCTTGGAGGTCCCTTCCAACCCAGCCCCTTCCATGATTCTATGACTAATGCTAAGGTTGCTTTTGGAGGCCTCCTTTGTTCTCAACTTGCTAAGTAAACTTCAGCTCAATAAATCTAAATTTTCATCCCTCTGGTTTTCAATCCAAACACTTGATCATAAGCCTTGTCCCAAACCCCACCTCTGCACACAAAGGCTTAGTGGGTGACTTGGTGTCCTCCTGGGAGGTTGAAATGGAGGTCACAGGCACACAACCTTTTTGCAGCTATAAATCAACTCCTTGGGTCCTCACCTGTCTTACCCAGATACCAACAGCTCCTTAAACTCAGCAGGACTTTAAGGTGTGTCAGCTGCTCAGCTCACACAGCAACATGCTTTATATTCCCTGAGTTACCTCCACAACATTTGGAGTCTGCTGCCTTGCAGAGGAGCCTGAAGCCAGCTCTGGTCTGGACAAGCAGGCTGAAGGCAGCAGCATGACTTGGAGGCCTTGCTCTGGGCAGGGCCTGCTACAAAACCTGCTCCTAGCCTTGGTGGTTTGTTTTGACCCCTGCATGACAGGTAGGATGCACCTCGGGGTGGGGAATTGATGGAATGCTCTGGGAGATGGGAAAGGGAAGAGCTTGGGAAAGAGGCTGGTGAGTGGCTGGACCTGGTCAGGTCTCTGCAGCTCTCTCTGACTCTATTTAAGCTTGGGCTCAATAGAAACCAGAAGACATTGAGGGGCTCTGCTTGCCCCTTCACTGTCACCCTGGCTGGAGGAAGCTTGCAAACCTCCTCAAGAGCCCTCAGGTACTGTTAGGAGATGTTCTGGGGCTCCTCACCACAAGAAGGACACCGAGGGGGCAGCACAGGATGGTGCTGAGGGCTCCGCGCTCCTAATGCCGCAGGATCCCCGCTCCAGCCTCGTGTCCCAGATTCCCCCAGCTGCAGGCACGGGAGAGGAACTTTCCCTGTTTGACATCAGAAAGGAGAAGGGGAGCAAAGAGAGAGGGTAGGGACAGCTGCAGAGTTCCACTTCTGCCTCTGCCTTCCAGGAATTGGAGTGCTCAGTTCTGGCAGCCTCGCTCCAAGATCCTTCTCATTGTCCTCACTGAGAGGCTGGAGCAGGTCCAGAGAAGGGCAGAGCTGGGAAAGGGCTGGAGAGCAGGGCTGGGGAGGGGCAGCTGAGGGGGCTGGGGGTGTGCAGCCTGGAGAAGAGGAGGCTGAGGGAGACCTCATTGCTCTCTGCAGCTCCCTGAGAGGAGGCTGCAGCCAGCTGGGGTTGGGCTCTTCTCTCTAGTCTTGGGTGCTAGAAGGAGGGGAAATGGCCTGAAATTGTGCCAGGGGAGGTTAGGTTGGGGATGAGGGAGAAATGTGCCCTGCATGCATCTGAGGTGCAAACAATATTCCAGGAGATGTTCTTACCACACTCTGTCTCCTGCTGGAGTCGCAGGATGACAGAAAGCTTGGGCTGGAAAAGCCCTCAGAGATGATCCAGTCCAAGCAGCAACCCAAGCCCAGATCCCGTGGGAAGGGTTTGAGAAGGAATCAATCAATCAATAAAGCAAATCTTGTGCTTTGAAGATCTGTTTTGTGATTCTGGCTAAGTATCGACCCCTGTGTCCTCGCCAGGTGCCAGCAGCCTGGTGCGCAGCAGCAGCGACCTGGTGGCAGCAGCGGGGACGACGCCGCAGGAGGCTGCAGCTGCGTTGCTGGGACCAGGAACAGCTCTGCAGGAGCAGCACAGCCTGGGGCTGGGGGCAAGAGCACCCCCAGCAGACAGAGCTGCGCTTAGGCCACCCCTGCTCGGGCAAGGTGCTGCAGATGAAGCGAGACACCAACCTGCCCAGCCCACAGCGGTGCCCACGGAGCTCCTGACCCACACCCTGAAGGCCAGCAGGATGCCAAGCACAGCCACTTTGCTGCTGCTGCCCAGCGAGCAGGCTGCAGGAGTGACCTCTCCACAGGCTTCCCTCCAGACAGCCCCCAGCAGCGAGGTCCACTCTGCCCCTCCCACCCAGGGCATCTCCTCAAGAGCCGCAGACTCAGGTCTCCACCACACAGCTGCCCTCGCTGTGCCTCCAGCACGCAGCAGCAGCACACAGGAGCCTGCCACAGCTGCCATCCTGGCTCGGGTGGATGTCATGGTGCCCAGTGTGGAGGGCATTGTGCCTCCAGCACGCAGCAGCAGCACACAGGAGCCTGCCACAGCTGCCATCCTGGCTCGGGTGGATGTCATGGTGCCCAGTGTGGAGGGCATTGTGCCTCCAGCACGCAGCAGCAGCACACAGGAGCCTGCCACAGCTGCCATCCTGGCTCGGGTAGATCTTGTTCCCAGCATGGGGGACATTGGAGGGGCTGGAGGGAGCCTTTCAAGCCTTAGCCCCAAGGGACTGCCCAACCTCACTGCCTCTGCTGGGACAAAGCCCACCCCAGCCTCCTCGGGCACCAATGCTGCAGGTAAGAGGTTCCACAGCTGTTCTGGCACTCAGCTCTTTCTTGCCTCTCATTCGGGGTCAGATCATCTCCCAGACAGCAACCACGGAGCTGCTGAGGCTGGAAGAGAGCTCTGAGGTCATCAAGCCCAGCTGCTCCCCCAGAGCTCACAATGCCACCACCTCCCTGCTGCTCTTAAACCCCTCCAGAGCTGGGGACTCCACCACCTCCCCTGGGCAGCCTGTGCCAGCACCTGAGAACCCTCACTGGGAAGAAATTTTTCCTAACATCCAACCCGAAGCTCCCCTGGCACAACCTGAGGCCCCTTCCTCTTGTCCCTGGGGGAGCAGAGATGTTTTCTTTCCTTCCCCCAGTGCTATCTGAAGAACTGGAGCTGAGGGACCTGGAGTTGAGGAGACTGAGACCTCACTGCTGTCTACAGCTCCCTGGAAGGAGGCTGAAGTGAGGTGGGGGTTTGGGCTCTGCTCGCTAGGATCAGGGAGGAAATGGCCTGAAATCGTACCAGGGGAAGGTTAGGTTGGAGATGAGGAAGAATTTCTTTCCTGCAAGAGTGGTCAGGGATTGGCAGAGGCTGCCCAGGGAGGTGGTGGAGTGCCCATGCCTGGAGGTGCTCAAGAAACCTGTGGCCATGGCACTTGGGGCCATGGTTTGGTGGCCATGGTGGGGCTGGGTTGAGGGTTGGAGTGGAGTCTTCGAGGGTTTCTCCAGGCAACACAGTTCCATCCCTCTCTGAACACTGCAACACCTCTGAGTGCTTTAAGCAGCAACCTGTGCCAGAGCTGGGGGCTGGGTGCAGCACAAGCCTGGCAAAGGAGCTGTTGAGGGAGGATATCTGCCCAGGCAACAGCAAAGCCTCTCCAACAGTGCCCTAGTCCGGAGGCAAACCAGGATGGAAGAGTGGAAATAAAAGGGAAGCTGCTTCCCTCCACTGCCCTGTCCTGGCTGGGCTCCCGAATGCACTTCTCCAGCAGCGCCGGCAGAAGGAAATCTTCTGTTACAAACCTGCCTGGTGGAACCTGAGCGCTCCCTGCCCGGGGCCGCTCCCGGGGCCGCGCTGCCCTGGCCGGGGTTTGTTAGCACAAGGCAGCCAAAGGATGAGCTCCGCCGTGAGCTGCTTTCCAGGCTGCTGCCAGAGCCCTCACTATTGCCTGCTCAGGTTTTCTTCTGCCGCCCCAGCAGGAGGACTCCTGTTTGAGAACTGCAGGAAGTCTGCTCCTGGTTGAGCTAAGAGGCCTAAAGAAAGGGAAGAGATCAGCAGCCAGAGCCAGCAAGAGGCATTCCGAAGGTGCTGCCTTCCCTCCGAGCTGGTCAGGCCTTTCCCTTCACTGCCATTGACACCTCCAAGGCAAGGAGTGTGCTCAGGGAGGTTCCTGCCAGGGAGGTGCCAACCCCTGAGTGCTGCTTCAAGGCAGATGGGGTTGGGTTAGGTGAGTGGTGCTGGAGAGGCAGCAGGAGAATGCTGCTGGTGTTGCTTTGCAGAGTCTCATCTCACCCCACACAGCAGCCACTGCCTTCAAGTCAGAGCTGCCCAGAATGGCTCAGGCTGGAAGGGAGCTCAGAGCTCACCTGCTGCAGCCTCCTCACCATGCCCAGGGACACCTCTCAGCTAGACTCAGCTGCCCAAGGCCTCAGCCAGCCTGGCCTTGAACATCTTCCAGGCAGGAGGCAGCCACAGCCTCCCTGGGCAGCCTGTGCCAGGCTCTCAGCACTCTCACACTGAAGAACTTCTTCCTCAGCTCCACTCTCACCCTGCTCTGCCTCAGCTCCAAACCATTCCCCTTGGCCTGTCTCAGACCCCCTCAGCACAAGTCCCTCTGCAGTCTTCCTGCAGGCTCCCTTCAGGCACTGGCAGCAGCTCTGAGGTCCCCCTGGAGCCTTCTCCTCTGCAGGCTGCACCCCCCCAGCCCCCTCAGCCTGTGCTCACAGCAGAGCTGCTCCAGCCCTGGAGCATCTTTGTGGCCTCCTCTGGCCTCACTCCACAGCTCTGTGTCCTCCTCCTGCTGGGGACAGCAGAGCTGGAGGCAGGACTGGAGGTGAGCTCTGAGCAGAGCCCAGGGGCAGAATCTCCTCTCCTGCCCTGCTGCCCACACTGCTCTGGCTGCAGCCAGCACACAGCTGCCTTAGGGCTGCAGGAGGGATCGTGGGGAGCTGCTCAGCCACCAACACACCCAAGTCTCTTCTTCAGACACAGAAACCTTCCTGTGCCTGAAGGGGCTCCAGGAGAGCTGGGGAGGGACTTGTGACAAGGGCTGGGAGTGCCAGGATGAGGGACAATGGTTGTGAGCTGGGAGAGGGAAGAGTGAGATTGGAGATGAGGAAGAAATTCTTTAGAGTGAGGGTGGGGAGAGACTGGCACAGGTTGCCCAGGGAGGTTGTGGATGCTCCTTGCCTGGAGGGGCTCAAGGCCAGGCTGGATGAGGCCTTGAGCAGCCTGGGCTGGTGGAGGTGTCCCTGCCCATGGCAATGGGGCTGGAACTGCCTGAGCTTTAAGGTCCCTTCCAACCCTTTCCATTCCATGGCTCCATGAATGAGCTGATCTCAGTGGCTATTTCTCTTTGAAATCCCAAGTGGAACAGGGATTTGTTTCTCTCTGCACACACCTTTAGGATTCTCAGAGCTACTCCCAAGCCTCCTGTGTTTCACTCTTTCTTCCCCCCCATGTTTTTTAACCCTGCAGCTCTCTTTCTGCTCACGACTCAACAGCAAGCTGGGATGATTCCCCTCTAACATTTTAACCCTTTTCATGCATACAGGTAAAGAAGATCATCATGAGGGTGGTGAGAGCCTGGCAGGGGTTGCCCAGGGAGGTGGTGGAAGCCTCATCCCTAGAGGTGTTTAAGGCCAGGATGGGTGAGGCTGTGCACAGCCTGAGCTAGTGTGAGGTGTCCCTGGGCATGGCACGGGGCTGGAGCTGGATGGTCCATGTGGTCCCTTCCAGCCCTGCCTGATTTTGTGATCCTATGATCATGTCCAAGGGAGTGTCTAGCCAAGCAGAAGCCAATTATGAGTGACAAATAGTTTCTCCCTTGCTGATACCTGAGGAGAGGTCAAGGATGTGCATTCAACTTACTCACTGCTTGCACAACCTGGCGAGGAGCTGCTCACGTCAGTGCCTTGGACCATGACATCTGTGCTTGATGCAGCTGCAGAACCCTGGGAGGAACTCCTCAGCTCTCCCTGGTGCCACCAGCCAGTGCTCACCAAGCCAGCAAGAGGCTCTCTCTGGCACATAAACAAATGGGAATTGCATTTTACAGAGGAATGCTGCTCATGGGAGCCAACCCAGGCTTGTCAGAGCCCTGTCAGGTAGTTACTGGGGTAAGAATGGCAGGGGTTGGAAGGGACCTCCAGAGATCACTGACCCCAACCTCCCCCTGCTGAAGCAGACTCACCTAGGGCAGAGCACAGGAATGACTCCAGGCATGGAGACTCCATCACCTCCCTGGGCAGCCTGTTCCGGTGCTCCACCACCCTCAAAGTAAAGAAGCTCATGTTGGGGTGGAACTGCCTACATCCAGCTTGTCCTCATTACTNCAGTGCTCCAGGTGGACTTCTTGTCCTGTCGCTGGGTGCCACTGGTCCCATCCTGGGACCAGCCTGGTCCCATCCTCCTGACACCCACCCTGAAGCACTGGGGAGGTTCTTTCTCAGTCTGCTCTTCTCCAGGCTGAAAAGTTCCAAGTGCAAAGGCAGATCCCATCCCAGCCACTGTCTTGCTTTCTGTTCTGTGCCCACCCTGAACTCAAATATCTGAGAGATGAATGTGTGCTTGTGGCCTTCAGGAGGGTGTAGACCTGTCCCCATTCCTGATCAGTTCATGCTCAGATTAACTCCTGTTGACCTTTTCAAGCAGCAAGTTTCTTATTTACCTTACCTAGAGGGAAAGTACCAGAGGCTAATTTTAAAGCCCTTGGCTGTGCAAGCCCAGCAGGTGTGGTCACCCCCCCGAGCCTCCACAAGGTGCTGGCATTATGCAAGGTGCTTTGGTTTAAAGAACATTTCCCCCTGGGCCATCAGACTCATCCTCTGCAGGCGGCTGCCAGGGTCACTGCCTGGCTCCTGGCTGGGCAGGCACTTGAAGGGGATCTTGGACTCAGCTGGGAAAAATCAGACACTTGGAAGGGCAAAAGGATGGACTGGACAAGGAATTTAGCTCGGTGCAAGCAGAGGCTGCTGCTCGTTGCCATAGTGCTGTGCTGCTTTGCAGGTGAGTTGAGTGGAGTTTGTTTTCTCCTCCGCCAGGCAAAGCTCTGCTGATGTATTTCTGTAGAGGTGGCTAAGGCTGGGCCCAGGCTCCTTCAACATCTCCATCAACAACCTGGATGAGAGGACAGAAATGTCTGCTGGTGATGCCAGGCTGGGGGGATTGGCTGAGCCAGGACCAGGCTGTGAGGTGTGGGCAGGCTGCAGCGCTGGGCAGAGGGGACCTGGACAAGAATGCAGCAAGTGGAGGGTCCTGCTCCTGGGGAGGAGCAAGCCCCTGGCCCAGGGCAGATTAGGGCTTGGTCTGCTGCAAAGCAGCTCCTGGGAGTCTTGGTGGGTAAGAAGTTCTCCATGGGCAGCAATGTGCTCTGGTGGCCAAGAGAGCAAATGGTCTCTGAAGGTGTAAGAGTGCAGCCAGCAGGGCAAGGGAGGGTCTCCTGCCCCTCTGCTCTGCCCTGGGGAGACCACAACTGGAGTATAGTGTCCAGTTCTGGGCTCCTCAGTTATAGAGGGACAGGGACCTGCTGGAGAGAGGCCAAGGGAGGGCTGTGAGGATGAGGAGGGACTGAGCACTGCCTGGGGAGGAGAGGCTGAGGGACCTGGGGCTGAGAGTCTGGAGAGGAGAAGACTGAGAGGGAATTTGATCAATGTTTATCAATAGCTGAGGGCTGGGGGTCAGGAGGGGGGGACAGGCTCTGCTCACTGCTGCCTGGGATAGGACAAGCAGCAATGGATGGAAGCTGCAGCACAGGAGGTTGCAGCTCAGCACAAGGAGAACTTCTTGCCTGGAAGGGTCCCAGAGCCCTGGCACAGGCTGCCCAGAGAGGCTGTGGAGTCTCCTTCTCTGGAGCCTTTCCAGGCCTGTCTGGATGTGTTCTGTGTGCCCTGAGCTGCATTGTCTGCTCCTGCTCTGGCAGGGGTTGGACTGGATGAACTCTTTGGGTCCCTTCCAGCCCCTGACATCCTGGGATCCTGTGAGCCACTGGACAGTGTCCACTGGAGGCTGGCAGGGTGCAAGGATTGGAACATCTCTGTGAGGAGGAAAGGCTGAGACCTGGGGGTGTTTGGCCCAGAGAAGGCTGAGAGGGGATCTGGCCAATGTCTGTACCTGAGGGGTGGGTGTTGAAAAGCAGGGGCCAGGCTCTGTTTGGTGGTGTCTGTGCCAGGACAAGGGCAGTGGATACAAACTGGATCCCAGAGAGCTCCACCTCAACAGGAGGAGAAATTTCTTTGCTGTGAGGCTGGGAGCAGCTGGGTGTGAGCAGTGTGGAGCAGAGGAGGCTGAGGGGAGACCTCCTTGCTCTCCACAGCTCCCTGAGAGGAGGCTGTAGTGAGGTGGAGGTTGGGGCTCTGCTCCCTGGCATCAGGTGGCAGAACTGGAGGAAGTGGGATTGGAACAGGCTGCCCAGAGAGTAGATGTGGTGCCAAGGGACAGGGCTTGGACCAGGACTTGTCAGTGTTGGGCTCATGATTGGACTTAGAATCACAGAATGGTTTAGGTTGGAAGGGACCTCAAAGCTCATCCAGTCCCACTCCCCCTGGCAGGGACACCTCCCACTGGAGCAGGCTGCTCAAGGCTTTATCCAGCCTGCTCTTGAGCACCTCCGGGGAGGCAGCAGCCACAGCCTCCCTGGGCAGCCTGTCCAGTGTTTGATGGTCTCAAAGGTCTTCTCCAAAGCAGGAGAGCTGTGGGTCTGGGAACAAAGAAATGTTAGGCTCAGATGCTGGCTTGTGGTAGTGGTTCAGAGTCATGGAATCATCTGGCTGTGGCTCTGGGCAACCTGAGGGTGTCCCTGCCCATGCAGGGGTTGGAGCTAGAGGATCCTTGAGGTCCCTTCTAGCCCTGACCCTTCTCTGTGATTCCATTTGGGTTGGAAGAGAGCTTTAAAATCATTGAGCCCAAGCCTTAACCCAGCACTGTCAGGGCACCACCAAACCACCTCCCTCAGCACCACATCCACAGAGCCTGGAAACCTTTCCAGGGACAGAGACTCCACCACTGCCCAGGGCAGCCTGGGCCAGGCCTTGACAACCCTTTTGGGGAAGTTTCTTTCCCACCCTTCCATCTACAACAGCTTGGGCTGAGTGCCTCTCCCTCATCCTTCCTCTCCCTATGGGCACCCCCTGGGCACAGCACCAACCCTGCCAGTTCCCTGGGCACAAGCAGGCAGTGTGAGACTGCAGC
>WBNM01003892.1:0-95619 GCA_013399055.1 Ramphastos sulfuratus | reverse complement strand
ACCAGAACAACTCTGTGATTCTACACCCTTCAATACCATTTGCCACATCACAGGTCCAGAGCACCAAACTGGCACTCTCCAAGACAACAATGCAACAGCTGCTCTTATTTCCATAAAATTCATTAAATACTTCAATAAACTGATTGCAAAACTAACAACTGCAACGAACTGAACTATCCCATGATCCATCCAGGACATCAAAACTCACAAGCACTGAACAGAGAGCAAAACATCCACGTTTGATTCCAATGACTTAGGGACAAGTCCAATTGTTTAACCTGAGACAGAAGCATAAAATGTTCATCTCCCAGAATCACAGGAAGGTAGGGGTTGGAAGGGAGATCATCCAGTCCAAACCCCCTGCTAAAGCAGGGCCACCTAGAACAGGTCACACAGATGCTGTGGAGTCTCCTTCTCTGGAGACCTTCAAAACCCACCTGGATGTGTCCCTGGGTGACCTGCCCTGGGTGACCCTGCTCTGGCAGAGGAGGGAGTTGGACTCAATCATCTCCAGAGGTCCCTTCCAACCCCTACCATTCTGTGATCCAGGACAGCACCAGGACCAAATTTAACCCCAAGCTTATATTTAGCCTGGCTGCTTTGAGGCAGGTTCAGATCCATATTTAAAGCTGAGCATCTGCTGAAGCTCCCTGCAGCTATCAATAGTCTGCGGAACAGGATCTGCTCCCTCTACAAGGGGAAACCTGGGAGCAGGCTGGGTTTCAGAAGCACTTTGGGATCAGGATGATGCAAGCAGCAGGGCTTTGCCAGATGGTATCTGTGGGAAAGGTTCTCACTGGCCTCTCACCTTGTCCTCAGCTTGCTTCTGAACAAGCACAAGAGTTGAGAACCGAGGATGAATTTCCTGTCACAAGCAGAAGCGGAGCACAAACAGGGCTGGAGTTTACCTGCCCACTGCCTGCCTCCTGCCCACCACCCTGGAGGACCCTGGGGCTGTGCAGGTTTCCAGAAGTGTGGCTCTGCCGGGAGCTCCTCCCCTCACCAGAGCTGCTGTAAAATGATCCTGGGAGGATGAGCAGGGCTCACTCTTCCCGGGAATGCTGCCAGCGTGCTCTCTATAGCTCACCCTGGCCTCTCTCTCTAAGCAGAGTCATCCAGAAGGGCTTTCTTCTCCCAGTCTAACTGCTGAGGAGCAGATTCCTTTTCCCTGTTATTTTTCCTTGTCTCCATGCCAGGGAAGCTGTCACTACACTCAGTGCTAGATGTTCTCCCAGCTTCTCCTTCTCATTGTGAAGAAGGGAAATCCAGTGAGCCTCGAGCTGGGATCTTTCTGGAGTCAAAGTGATGAGCACCTTGGAGTTCCCCTCAGGAGCAGGGATGCAGTTGCTGACCTTCTCCCTGGGAGCCAGGCATTCTCCCACCTGCTGCTGGGAGGTCATGGCCATGCCGTGATGAAGGTGGGAAATGTCCAGCAGGAGCTGTTGGTGATCACTCTCACCCTGCTTAACCCTTCTGGCTACAGCTGTTTCATGCCCAGGTGGCCAAGAAGGCCACCAGCATCCTGGCCTGGATCAGCACTAGTGCAGCGAGCAGCAGTAGGGAACTGATGGTTCCCCTGTTCCTCAGTACACTGCTGTGGCCACACCTTGAATCCTGGCTTCAATTTTGGGCCCATCACTCCAAGTAGGACATTTGAGAGGCTGGAGCACATCCAAAGAAGGGCAACTAAGCTGGTGGAAGGGTCTGAGCCCAGAAGTCAAGGTGCAGCCTCACTGGTGCCCAGCACAGGGGCACAACTCTGAATGCTCTGAAGAGCCAGACATCCCCCAAGTGCAGCTGATGTCATCTTGGGGTTGGGGCAAGGATTAGTTTGACTTCTCTATGTCTACAGCTGATCTGAGGCTTGTGACTTGCCTCTCCTCACCACTGCCCTATGACTAAGCTCCTGAGTCTGTCATTTGGTGCCACAATTTGTACTTGTTTGGGAATGGAAAAACACTGCAGGATTTGCTTCCTCGCCCCACAGCAGCCGCGGCTGAAGCTCTCCTGATCAAAGTTCCTCTGGTTCTGGGCAGGTTTGCCAAGGAATTTGGCAGGGAGGGGAGCAGGGAAGGTGCAGTGCTCTGGGGAAGAACCTGTGCATTCCTCTTGTCAGAAGGGAATGTGGCTGCTCTGATCAGAGCCAAGGGCTTTGAAGATAGGAAGAGCTCTCAGCAGATGAAGCAATATTCACGTGCACGCTGAGCTGCAGGCAGGGCTGTTCCTGGGGGAGAAGAGGGGCTGCTGTTCAGAGCTGCCAGGAATGTTGTCTGCTGCTTCATCTGACACAGAACCACAGGACTGTTTGGCTTGGAAAAGGCCTCCAGGATCACTGAGCCCAACCATCAACCTAACACCACCTAACAGCAGTACTGCTGACCTCCGGCCATAGCCTAGCAGCAAGCCAGGAGCAGCCTTGGTTGTGTGCCCACCTCAGAGGCTCATCAGCCTGCTTCAGGCTCTGCACAGAACCACTGACACCCAGCAGGTGTCCTTGCCAGGAGGTATCTGAAAAGGCAATGGCAAGTCCTCTTTCCTAGCTTCTCTGAAGGTCAGGCCTTGATGACTTGACAGAATCAAGACAGTCCCAGGTTTTCCAAGCCCTGCACTTCCAAGGCAGGTTCCTGGTTTGCAATTCTTTCTCCTGCTTCTCCACTGCCTCCACATGTGTGGGTTTGGATTCACCTGCTCTCTCCTGTTGGGCAGAGTGAAGTTCTGGGCTTCACTTTTGTTTTCCTTCCCATCCTTGTGGTGGTGATGGCATCTCTCATGGGAGCTCTGCAATCCCTTCTGGTGAGGGAAAATATTCATCGCAGGAAAACTGTGGAAGAGTTTCTCAAGAGTCTATCAACTGTGCTCTGGGGCATGAGCTGGAGGTCAGGTGGGTTTTCTGCCTCACACAAGAGCAGCTTCAGGTGGGTCTCCTGTATTGGGCCACAGAAGCCTTTAGCCCTAGCTAGGTTTGTTCTGAGCCCAACCTGGTGTTGCTGTAGCTGTGTTGCTCTTGCAGTCAATGACAGCCTCGTTCTTAAGCTGACTGGGATGAGCCTGGGGGGCTCCCTGAGGTCCTAGAGCCATGGCTGACATGATGAGCCAGATGGAGAGATGGACATGATGAGCTGGAGAAGAGAAGGCTGCAGGGAGACCTTAGAGCAGCCTGCCAGAACCTGAAGGGGGCTACAGGAGAGCTGAGGAGGGACTTTGGACAGGAACTTGGAGTGACAGGATGAGGGACAATAGCTTTGAGCTGAAAGAGGGGAGATTGAGACTGGAGATTAAAAGAAATTCTTGGTAGTGAGGGTGGGGAGACACTGACACAGGTTGCCCAGGGAGGTTGTGGATGTCCCCTCCCTGGAGGTGTCCAAGGTCAGGCTAGATGAGTCCTTGAGCAACCTGGGCTAGTGGAGGTGTCCCTGCCCATGGCATGGGGCTGGAACTGGATTATCTTGAAGGTCCCTTCCAAACTAGCCCATTCCAGAGTTCTATGGTCCCTTGCACCTCTGGCTGCTGACTCTGAACTGTCCTCTTCCAACATCTGAACCTCCTCCAACTCAAACTGCAGTGGTGACTTTCTCTGTCCTGACCCAGGATGGAAAGGAAGCCCTTGCTAGAAGCCAGGTAGCCAAGGCAGCACTTGTGCAGAAGATGTTCAGTTCTTGGAAGCTTCAGAAACAGAAGGGCTGTGCTAAACTTGTCACCAAAACATCCTCCTCCAGTTCAGTCTTGGAGTAACATGGGCTTGGTTGCCTTCATTCCAGGAGCCCAGACAGATCTTGCGTGGCAAGAGGAAGAGTAAATGCTTTGCAAGAACTATTTTGCTTCCTCCCAAGGTCAGGTATTTTCCTCCAGCTATGCAAAGCATGTGTGGAAAATGAGAAGCTCCAGTGGAGGGCAGCTCCCAAATCCCAGAAAAGCCATCCTCGAGGTTCCTTGCACACAATTTCCTGCCTCTTTGGGGGATAACAAACAAACATGCAGCCGTGGCTGAACAGCCCCAACCCTCCCAGCCTGTCCCCACAGGGGAGGCTCTGCAGCCCTCTGATCACCTCTCTGGACCCCATCCCCAGCTAATCCTCGTTTCCTGACGCAGGCACGAAACCACTTTTGGATGGGCACCGCTTCTGTGCCCCCCAGGAATGTGCA
Source organism: Ramphastos sulfuratus (assembly GCA_013399055.1). Taxonomy (NCBI): domain Eukaryota; kingdom Metazoa; phylum Chordata; class Aves; order Piciformes; family Ramphastidae; genus Ramphastos; species Ramphastos sulfuratus. The sequence goes on along the minus strand of WBNM01003892.1, from coordinate 91,476 downwards.
GCATGTTTCAGGTCAGCTCTAATGCCAAGCCCAGACTAATCCCCCCCCGAGAGCTTTAGTGAGCCTGTGCCAAAGGAACAATTGTTGCCACTAAGGAGGCTCACCCTGGCGGGCGGTGGGCATGTTCTTTGTGCAGGGTGAGCTCTCATTCCCACGAGGAGAAGCAGGCTGGAATGAAGTCACTTGACTGCATTTCTTTTTCTCCATAGACTCATCCAGCTGCAGTTTCCCATCCCAAGCAATTTACATGGGAACAGGCTGGAACAGGAAAGCCATGGCATAAAAAAGGAGGCAGAACAAGTCCCAGACAGATAAAGGGAAACCCAAACAAGAGTTGAGTCCAGCAGAGCGGGGTCAGACATGTTCTCTAGGAATACCCAGAGAGCCAAGGCAGCACCCTGCCTGCAAGCAAGGAGCAGGAAGCAGGCATCCTCTTCTTGGCAGCATCTAAAGGTGCCCCAGGAAGCTTTCAGAAGCCCAAGGATCAGACAGACAAAGTCACACACTGAAATCCTCCCATGTGCATGAAGCTCTGTCCTAGCCTCAAATCACAGAATGGTTTGGGTTAGAAAAGATCTCGAAGATCACTGAGTTCAACCATCAACCCAGCACCACCATGGGCATTAAACCATGGCCCCAGGTGCCATGGCCACACCTTTCTTGAACCCTTCCAGGGATGTTAGGAAAAAGTTCTTTACAGTGAGGGTGGTGAGACACTGGCACAGATTGCCCAGGGAGGTTGTGGAGCACAGAATCACAGAATGTGATCTTTGATCACATTCTGTGATCCTGTGCTCCACAACCTCCCTGGAGATGTTCAAGGCCAGGCTGGATGAGGCCATGAGTGATCTGTTCTAGTGGGAGGTGGCCCTGCCTGTGGAACTGGATGAGCTTTGAGGTCCCTTCCAACCTAAACCACTCTATGATTCTGTGCCCTGCCCTGTTGAGGATGCCCTTGCTGATTGCAGNGCCCTCTCAGCATCTTGGTGGCCTCCTCTGGACCCACTCCAACACTTCCATGTCCTTCCTGTGCTGGGGGCTCCAATCATGGAATCATTAAAGTTGGAAGGGACCTCTAAGGTCATCAAGTCCAACCTTCTGTTCACAAAATGAGCAGATGTGGGTCATTAGACCATGTCCCAAAGTGCCACATCCACTCATTTCTCAAGCATCTCCAAGGACTCCGCCACCTCCCTGGGCAGCCTGTTCCAGTGCCTGACCACAGACTGAAGAGTGCAACCTTCTGCTGCTGATCCCAGGCTCCTTTAGCAGAAGTCCAAGTCCAAAAGAAGGACACAAGANTGACTCCACCACCACCTCCCTGGGACATTGCTGCTTTCTGCTTTGTTTTCACCCTCCAGCATCCTTCCACTCACCACTCAAGAAAACTGTTTGCTTTTGAGGAAGGGAAANCCAAGCAAAAAAAAAAAAGAAAAAAGCCTCCCAGATCACTTTGACACAAAGGAGCCTGGAAGCCAACAGAGGAGCCTGGAAGCCAAGCTTAGGAAGTCACATCATGGTGAAACTGCTTTTGGAGCACAAATACAACAGAGGGTGACTGCTGGAAGTCTCCACACAGCAGGGTGCTCAAAACACCTCCCCTTACACACTCAGCCCTGCAGTTCAGAGGGTTACAGAGCCACAGCTCAGAGCTAACCCCAACAGCCCTGCTCAGCTGGAAGAACTCAGCTCCCATTGCTGTTTAGGTGCCAAGGTCTCCAGTTGGAAGCAGGACTTGAACGCAAGCCCAGCGCCACGTTCGGGTTGAGACTGGCCCATTCCTATGCTTCTAGACAAGGTTCTGCTGATTTATGCATACTTTGATTTCACTGCTCAGCTCTACACTCCTCCTTTCCAGGGAGCACACAAACCAGAAGGCAAAGCGCATCAAGAGGGCTCTGCCTTCCACAGACACAAACCTGGAGGCACAAGTCCCAACACATCTGTAAGGAATCACAGAGCTAAGCAGGTTGGAAAAGACCTTCGAGATCATCCAGTCCAATCCATCACTCAACCCCTTCTAATTAACTAACCCATGGCACTACGTGCCCCCTCCAGCCTCCTTTTAAACACCTCCAGGGACGAGGACTCCACAACCTCCCTGGCAGTCCATGATGCCAATCACTCTTGCTGGGAAGAACTTTTTCCTAATGTTCAACCTAAACCTGCCCTGGTGCAGCTTGAGGCTGTGTCCCCTCCTTCTGTTGTTGGGTGCCTGGCAGCAGAGCCCAGCCCCACCTGGCTACAACCTCCTTTCAGGTAGTTGTAGACAGCAATGAGGTCTGCCCTGAGCCTCCTCTTCTCCAGGCTGAACAACCCCAGGTTCCTCAGCCACTCCTTGTAGGGCTGTGCTCCAGGCCTCTCACCCTCACATTTCACTTCACAGCTGCTTTCCTCTTCAGTTTGCATGTCTGCTGGTCAACCAGGTCAAACCTGTCATGGGGTGCATCCAAAGCAGTGTGAGCAGTGGGATAAGGGAGGAGATTCTGCCCCTCTGTTCTGCTGAGACCCCATCTGCAGCACTGTGCTCAGGTCTAGTGTCCCCCACATCACAAGAGGGACATGGAGCTGCTAACATGAGTCCAGAGGCCACCAAGATGATCAGAGGGATGGAGACATATTGAGAGAGTTGGGGCTGTTTAGTTTGGAGAAGAGAAGGTTCTGGGGAGACCTTACAGCAGCCTTCCAGTACCTGAAAGGGGCTACAGGAGGGCTGGGGAGAGACATCTGACAAGGGCTTGAAGTGACAAGATGAGAGGCAGTGGCTTTGAGCTGGGAGAGGAGAGATTGAGACTGGAGATGAGGAAGAAATTCTTGACAGGGAGGGTGAAGAGACACTGGCACAGGTGGTGAATGCTCCCTGCCTGGAAGTGTTCAAGGGCAGGTTGGATGAGGCCTTGAGCACCCTGTGCTGGTGGGAGGTGTCCTTGTCTGTGGCAAGGGGGTGGAACTGGATGATCTTGAAGGTCCCTTCCAACCCAAACCATTCTAGGGTTCTATGTCCAACCTCTCCCCTGCACCTCATTTTGCTGGACTTGGCATCACCATTTGACTCAGTGGGTAAAAGCCATCAGCAAATAAACCCACACAAAGACTCACTCCTGCTGGAGCAGATGCTGGGTGAAGAGTCAAAGCTGAGCAGAAGAGCCCAGAGCTCTCAGAGCTTATGCAGGAACCATTTCTCTGGGATGTGGCTGACACAAAGAGAGGGAATCATTTGCAGTGATTGATGTGCCAGGGCTGAGGCATTTCCCACCCTTGCTTGTTCACTCTTCAGAGGCATGACACTGAAATCCCAGCACCATTCCATTCCCATTTGCTTTGGTGGTGCCTCTTTGGCTTCCAATCCTTCGGGTCACAGGTGAAAAGAGTTCAGTTTGGTTTATCGGAGACTCCAAGAGATAAAAGAGTCAGAAGAGATAAAAAAGAAGCACTTCTTGCCTCCTGATAAGCTGTTGTTTCTCCCAGGCATGAACACCTTCCCAACACAGCATCTGCTCCAACCCAACAGCAACTTCAAAGCATCTTCACCAGCCCTAAAACAGCCTGGACAGAGGGACAAACCCAGGAGTGGGTCCTTGGACAAGGCCCATGGGCACAGCAGACTCAGCCTGGAAGAGCATTCTTTCCTTCCAAAGCATGTGGAAGGGCACAAGGAAGCTCAGGTTGAATGACTGGTGACAGAAATGTATTTACTTTGGAGTTCATCTGGAAGCTGGAGCCATGAGGACCTCTGCTCTCAGCAGGGTGTTCTGCACAGCACTGATGAGCTTTGCTCTTCATTAACACTCCCATTCTGCCATGCCAACCCCTACTGGCATCCACCTAAAACAGGTTTTTGGCCTCAAGATCTCTGCTTCCCCCCTCCACACATTTCATAACCATCTCGCTCCCTCACAGCTTCCTTGTGCAATCCCAACCCCCCCACCCTGTGCCAGGCTGAGCTGGAGGAGGAGATAGATGGGGGTGTGGTGGGGGAGCCAAGAGAAGAAGGGCAAGAGCCCAAGAAGCACCTGGTGCTAGGGAGGAGGGAGCAGCGCTGCAGCTCTGCAGACATCCCCACACTACTCACCACCATCCTGCTAAACCCTCCACTGATCCTCCTCATTAGACCAGCAGCATCTGCCACCATCCAGAGAGCAGCCATCTGTGCACTCATCTCCCAAAGCCATAAGCCCAACCGGAGGAGGAGGTTAGTAGGTCACAGGCATAATTCTCTGCATCTCCTGGAATGAAAGCTGCTTGGCTCTGTGCCACCAGAAGCACTCAGAGAGCCCCTCTTTTACCCATCCCTACCTTCTGCCACCTCCCCTGCCAGCTGACCCTCAGCTGCAAGCTGCAAGTGCCTCCTGCCTTCTTCCTAGTGCAGCAGACAGTAATTAGAGACACATCTACAACAGCTCTACTGATGGACGAGCAGATTGGAGAGCCTGGAAAAGAGAACCAAACAGAAGGACTCCAGCTTCAAGAATAACTAGGCCAAGGAGGCAAATGGTCCCACCAGGAAGAGGTCAGTGAGATTCACAAAAGCCAGCAGAAAACACAAAGCAGGGCTTGGAGAAGGAAATGCAGGTGTTAGGTTGGACATCAGGAGGAAGCTCTGCACAATGAGGATGGGGAAATACTGGAAGAGGTTTCCCGGACAGCACAATGGAGACATCCCTGGACTCATTCAAGGTGAAACTGAGCAACCTGCTCTAGTTGGAGGTGTCCCTGCTGACTGCAGGGAAGTTGGACAAGATGACCTCTGAGGGTCCCTTCCAACCTGAAGCAATCAGTAAATCTGTGCTGGTTGTAGTTTCCTGAGAGGGGTTTGCACAGAGCCTCCATCACTGCTCCCTAAGCACAAAGCTGATTGATCCAATGGTGTCAGCTGCCACAGATCTTCCCAGCTCACAGCTCTGTTTCCAATGTCCCCTGTAGTGACAGACACACACCCCCCACCCCAAGCCTGCCTGCTGCTTCCCTTCCACCTCGATTTCAGTGCCTAACATCACCAGAACATTCATGATGAGGAGAGGCTGAAGGAGCTGGGGGTGTGCAGCCTGCAGAAGAGGAGGCTCAGGGCAGACCTCATTGTTCTCTACAGCTACCTGAAGGGAGGTTGTAGCCAGGTGAGGTTGGGCTCTGCTGCCAGGCACCCAGCAACAGAAGGAGGGGACACAGTCTCAAGCTGTGCCAGGGGAGGTCTAGGCTGGATGTTAGGAGGAAGTTGTTGCCAGAGAGAGGGATTGGCATTGGAATGGGCTGCCCAGGGAGGTGGTGGAGTCACTGTCCCTGGAGGGGTTCAAGCAAAGCCTGGATAGGGCACTTAGTGCCATGGTCTGGTTGATTGGCTAGGGCTGGGTGCTAGGTTGGGCTGGGGGAGCTTGGAGGGCTCTCCCAACCTGGCTGATTCTCTGATTCTTGCTGGAAGCCTCTCTGCAGCCCAGGCTAAACAGAGAACCTGTGACTTGCCTGAGCAGTTTGCACTCCAGCCTCAACTCCTACTCAACACTCCTCCTCGGCCTCTGCTTCTCTCAACAGTGACAGCACAGAACATCTACAGCACAACACTTCACAGACTCACAGAATGCATTTGGTTGGAAGAGACCTTCAAGGTCACCCAGTCCAACCCTTGTGGATTTCCACCTGGTTGTAAGGATCCAGTGAGAGTCTTTAGCACAGCCCTAGCCAGGCAGCAGCACCAGCTCCAGACAGCATCCCTGCTGCACACAGATGGGCTGATGGCCACAGGGGACTTGGTTGATGGTTGAACTCCATGATCTGAGGAGTCTTCTCCAATCCAAGCAGTTCATGGATTCACAGGTTGCATTGGGTTGGAAGGGACCCTCTGAAGGTCATCTTGGTGGCAGGGACACCTCCAACTAGATCAGGCTGCCCAGGGCCATAGCAAATCTGATCCTGAGTGACTCCAGGGACAGAGTTTCAACCACATCCATGGGCAACCTCTTCCAGTATTTCCTCACCCTCATTGTGCAGAACTTCCTCCTATGTCCATCCTAAATCTCCCCTGCTCCACTTTCAAACCATTGCCCCTTGCCCTATCACCACAGGCCCTTCTAAACAGCCCTTCCCCAGCCTGCCTGTAGGTCCTCTTCAGATGTTAAAATGTTACTCTAAGGTCACCCTGGAGCCTTCTCTTCTCCAGGCTGAACAGTCCAAATTTTTTCAGCATGTTTTCACAGCAAAGGTTCTCCAGCCCCCTGATCATCTTTGTGGCCTCCTCTGGACTCACTCTAGCAGCTCCATGTCCCTCTCTTGTGTTGGGGGTCCCATAGCTGTCCACAGCACTGCAGGGGAGGTCTCCCCAGAGCAGAGGGGCAGGATCCCCTCTCTCCATCTCTGCCCACACTGCTTTGGATGCAGCCCAGGCTGCCCTTGGCCTTCTGAGCTGCCAGTGCTCATTGCTGGCTCCTGTCCAGCTTCTCACCCAGCAGCACCCCCAAGGCCTTCTCTGCAGGGCTGCTCTCAGTCTCATCACTCCCCAGGCTGGACTGGTACCTAGGATTGCTCTGACCTAGGTGCAGGACCTTGCACTTTGTATGGTTGCATTCCACACCTACAGAATGCCTCTGCAGAAGCAATGAGACACCACTGGGGACCACTGTGCCTGTCCACCAGTGATGCTGAGCCCTTCCTGACCCAAGCCAGACCTTCTAGGAGAACATGAGCACCCCCAAGACCTTCTCTGCAGGGCTGCTCTCAGTCTCATCACTCCCCAGGCTGGACTGGTACCTAGGATTGCCCCAACCTAGGTGCAGGACCTTGCACTTTGTATGGTTGCATTCCACACCTACAGAATGCCTCTGCAGAAGCAATGAGACACCACTGGGGACCACTGTGCCTGTCCACCAGTGATGCTGAGCCCTTCCTGACCCAAGCCAGACCTTCTAGGAGAACATGAGCACCCCCAAGACCTTCTCTGCAGGGCTGCTCTCAGTCTCATCACTCCCCAGGCTGGACTGGTACCTAGGATTGCCCCAACCTAGGTGCAGGACCTTGCACTTTGTATGGTTGCATTCCACACCTACAGAATGCCTCTGCAGAAGCAATGAGACACCACTGGGGACCACTGTGCCTGTCCACCAGTGATGCTGAGCCCCTCCTGACCCAAGCCAGACCTTCTAGGAGAACATGACTCAGAAACACAAAGGCAATGTTGCAAGAGCTGCCAGGCTCAGTGGACAGCTCTGCTGTACAAGCTCTGAAGTGCTTCAAGCTCCTGTTGACATGCACACAGGGAGGAACCCAGGAGCTCTGGCATGGCTTCTTTTCCCACACTGCCCAACGGATTGGAGTGGACTTTAATCCCCAAAGGGCAGCTTTACAGCACCAACCATCACCTACACAGCTCAGCCCTTCTCAGCTACAGATGAAATCTCTCTGGCTTAAAAATCAAACTGCTTCTAAATGAGTTTGGTTTGATTTTTTTTTTCCCCTCTTCATTGTTTTTTTTTCTCCCCACATGGCAAATTCCTCAGACTTTTCTGTCCCTTAGCAGTTTCACGTGAAGGCAGAGAACAGAATTAGGCACAGAATTAAGGTGGCTTAGGTAATTATAGCAGCACATGCTATCAGTTCAAGACAGCAGATTAGCACAGCAAGCTTCCACTGAAAGGTCTTCCCCTGGCTGGGAAGGAACTGGCCTCCTTTTTGCCTTGCCTATCTAAACCATGAGGAGCTACCAAGGCAAAGGGGCAGGAGACACCCCAGAAAATCTCCCTCAGAGGCACTTTTGCTGGTACTTCAAAGCTGAAGAAGCTTTTGAAATCTACCAAGCAGACAGCTCTGCCCCCTGTGGCTCTACAGCCAACGTCAAGCTTACATTGAGTTCTTTTCCTCTACATCTAGCATGAGCAATTGTGTCCCCTTTGGCCAAAGCAGACCTGTGTTATAGACACTGGAACCACCTCCCAGGGGAGCAGTGGAGTCCCCTACATTGGGCAGTTTTAAGGCTCAGCCTGACAGGGTGCTGGGCCAGCTCATTTTAACCTAGAAAGGTTGGACCAGGTGGTCCTTGGGGTCCTTTCCAACCTGGCACTCTGGGATGCTATGAAATTGTGTGGTAGAGAAACACCAGCAAAGGCCACTCTCAATTAGGCAAACCCAGATTTAATCAAGTGACCTGCAATGCAAACCTTTTGTATCACTCAGACCCACCACAAACCAGAGGCATTTTGAGACTGACTGTCCTTGTGAGACCACACCTGCAGCACTGCATCCAGTGCTGGGGCACCCAGCATAAGAGGGGCATGGAACTGTTGGAACAAGTCCATAGGAGGCCACAAAGATGATCAGAGGGCTGGGGAATATCTCCTATGGACAGACTAAGAGAGTTGGAGCTGTTCAGCCTAGAGAAGAGTGCTCCAGGAAGACCTTAGAGCAGCCTGCCAGTACCTGAAGGAGCTACAGGAGAGCTGGGGAGGGACTTTTGACAAGGGCTGAGAGTGACAGCACAGGGGACAATGGCTTTGAGCTGGGAGAGGAGAGTTTGAGAGTAGAGATTAGGAAGAAATTCTTGGCAGTGAGAGTGGGGAGACACTGGCACAGGCTGCCCAGGGAGGTTGTGGATGCTCCCTGCCTGGAGAGACACTGGCACAGATTTGCCAGAGAGGCTGTGGATGCCCCCCGACTGGGGGTGTTCAAGGCCCGGCTGGATGAGACTTTGAGCATCCTGGGCTGGTGGGAGGTGTCCCTGCCCATGGCAGGGGGTTGGGACTGGATGATCCTGAAGGTCCCTTCCAGCCCAACCCGTTCTAGGGTTCTATGATTTCAGAGCCATGGATTTTGCTGCATCCCACCAGGCATGCACAAACATGGATCACCTCTGAGGACTGCACAGCAAAGGCAAACCAAGAGCACCAGGCAGGTCAGCACCATTCTGGGCTGCAAGCCCAATTTCAGCCATGGATTTTTACCTCAAAAAGGTGAATGTTTGGTATGAGGAAGTGCAAAGTGGTTTAACCAAACCAAGGTGTTCAGGAGAAGCCTTTGTGTGTTCAGCATCAAGCTGAAAAGGAAAAGGAGCCAACACTCAGTCAAGAGGTGTTGCAAAGAAAGCAATTTTCTTAATTAGCTGTCTGAGAAGAACCCTCTACTCATGCCAAGGAAAAGAAGAAAGCCTTTGCCTAGGGTGGCAGTTCACATCTAGACCCAGCCTTGGATTTTATGATCTGCCTTCATCCTATCCAAGCACTTCCACGAGAGCTGGGAGCCTTTTGAGTTAGAATGGAGCCACAGGAACAACAGAAATACCATCCAGAACATCTCCCAAGCAGAGCTGGAGCAAATCAGTGGCTGACCTTCTCCAGGCAAGCCTGCTTTGCCAGGGGGGTTGGACTGGGTGACCTCCAGAGCTCCCTTTCCTACCTCTCTGTGATTCTGTGAAAGGAAGCTGGGTTTGGTGCTGCTTGAAGCACCTTCTCCTGCCTCTCCTTGTCACTCCCATGCCCACAAGAAGTCCTGGCAGTTGTGTCTTCAGGTAATCTCTCCTGACACCAGCTCCCCTCACCTCTCTGGGGTCACAGCCTCCTCCCTGAATCCAGCCATAAATCCCAGAATATCCTCCCTAACACAGCTCCCAGGTTTATATTCTCTGCAGTGAAAGGCAGGAGAGTTCCCTGACCCCACGAAACGAGACAACCTGCCAGGGATCAAAGGAGTCCTAACCAGAGGTTCCTGACCCACCAGGAGAAGGTCCCTAACCAAGCAGTGAGGGGCAGGACACAGCCACCTCTGCCCTGGGCAGCAGATGTCCAGCCCAGGTAACGAGCAGCCTCTCCCTGCATTATGCAACCTCTGCACTGCAGGGTGAGAGCAGACACTGCTGACCTCCTCACCTGCACCTTCCCACAGCCTGCCTGCCCCTGAGCACCTTCCCAGGCCCTCTCCCAGTTACTCACCCCAAGAGCTGCTCCAGCGGGCCCCCAGCCAGGCAGAGGGCATGTCTGCACCCCGAGCAGTAATTACTGCTGGCTCAACCTCTGCAGCTGCATCACCTGGGACCTGAACATGCTACCTGCAGCAGCAGAGATCAGAGAGCCAGAGCAAGGCATGCTCCAACTGCCTCACAGAAGCACAGAACTCTTCGGGTGGGGAAAGATCTCTGAGCTCATCCAGTCCAAGCAGCAACCCAGCCCCACCATGGCCATCAAACCATGGCCCCAAGTGCCATGGGCACACATGTCTTGAGCACCTGCAGGGATGGGGACTCCACCACCTCCCTGGGCAGCCTGTGCCAATCCTTGACCACTCCTGCAGCAAAGAGATTTTTCCTCATCTCCAACCAAAGCCTCCCCCGGCACAATTTCAGGCCATTGCCTCTCCTTCTATCACCTGAGACTAGGCAGAAGAGCCCAACCCCATCTCACTGCAGCCTCCTTTCAGGGACTTGTAGAGAGCAATGAGATCTCCACGACCTTGGATGATCCACTAGCCTGCTCTGCAGTTCTTGAAGCCCAAGTGAGTCTTCAAAAGAGTTGGGGCAGTTCAGCCTGGAGAAAAGAAGGCTCTGGGGAGACCTCAGAGCAGCCTTCCAGTACCTAAAGAGGCTACAGGAGAGCTGAGGAGGGACTTTGACAAGGGCTGAGGGTGACAGGATGAGAGGCAACGGCTTTGAGCTTGAGGAAGGGAGAAGGAGATTGGAGACGAGGAAGAAATTCTTGGCAGTGAGGGTGGGGAGAGACTGGCACAGGTTGCCCGGGGAGGCTGTGGATGCTCTCTGCTAGGAGGTGTTCAAGGCCAGGTTGGATGCGGCCTTGAGCCCCCTGGGCTGGTGGGGGGTGTCGCTGGCCATGGCAGGGGGTTGGAACTTTCAACCCAAGCCACTGCATGACTCTGTGCAGTGTAAAGCCCTGTGTAAAGCAGCTCTATCAGAAACGAGGCTTTGGAGCCATCCTGCCTGGGATTGCTTTTCAAGGCTCTTGCCAGCACTCTGCTGTGGCTCTGCCTGTGGTGAGCTGAAGCTAAAAAGCTTTTTGGAAACTCCTACTCCATCTCCTGAAGAGCCAGGAATGAAATTGGATTGCTGAAAAATCCCAACACCACCAACAGAAAGAGGGCTTTTGGCACACCCCTGACTGTGCTGCATCTGCTCCGCTAAGTAGCTGCAGGGATGTCAGTCCTGGAGCTGGCTCCTGCTATTTATAGCTGCTGGCTTAATAACTTTCAGGGCAGACACCAAGTTTGAGCCTTCCTAAATTGATGTTTCAACACCCTCTGCTGTATTAATTCAATCTCATTATGGATAGGTTGTCCCACAGATGGACTGGCAACTTTCACTCCTCACCGGAAACCAGCTGGGACATTCCCAATAGCACAGGACCTTTTCCTGATCCAAGCTGAGAGGCTTGGGTTGGGCTGGAAGGGACTTTGGACATCACCTACTCCAACCTCCCCATCATGGGGGGCAGGGACACCTCTCAATTAAGTTTGGTTGCTCAAGGCCTCAACCAACCTGGCCTTGAACACCTCCAGGACCTCCAACAAGATCAGGGTTGCTCAGGACCCCACCAAGTTTGACCTTGAACATTTCCACCACACCTCTGGGCAAGCTGTTCCAGTGCTCACTACCCTCATTGTGAAGAACTTCCTCCTGATGTCATCTCAAAAGCACTTTCATTTCATCACCTCCTTTAACAGCCATCCCCTCCTGGGCAGTGCCCTGGGCATGGTATCCACAGCCCAGCCCTCCTGAGCTTGTCTCTGAGGGGCACCTGCAGTGTGAGTAACTGATGTAGATTCTCAGTGGTGAGCAGAGCCCCCAGGGCTGGAGGCAGAGCCCTCGGGGCTGGAGGCAGAGCCCCCGGGGCTGGAGGCGTTACGCAAAGGTCATTAAGCCAGCAGCCCTTAATCCTGGGAACTGTCACACCCTCGCTCTACTATTCTTGGGTCCTCTCAGGAGAAAGGCTCTGAGCTGCTCAGGATTTCCTCTCCCCTTGCTGCCCAGCATGTCATCTTGTCCTCCTGTGCCTGCAGGCCCCTGCTGAGCAGCTCCAGCTCCCCTAGCAGCACCCAGCCCTCACAGTGACCAACCCTCGCTCCCTGCTCGTCTCCACACTCTGCTTTTCACTCCTTGCTCAGTTTCTGGTGGTTTTTTCCTCTCTCCAAAGAAAGCAATCAATATCCAGAACTCTCCTTCCTGGCCACACTGCAGCCCCTGGCTAACTGGCACCTTAGGGAATGGCACTGTCCTGTCCTACCCCACTAAGCCACGCAGACATCTCAGCTCCTGACATCTCTCTGCTGACAGTGTCTCCAATACCTGTCACATACCTCCTGGCAGCTTTCTCCCAGCCCCATTCAAACTGCCCTTCGAGGTCCCCCAGCTCTTTGTTTTTAACGCTGTTACTCTTTTGGGACTCAAGTCCCACACTCCTCAGCCCTTTATGCCTTACAGATTAATTAAAAGATTCATAGGTCTATAGAATGGGTTGGGTTGGAAGGGCTCTTGAAGATCATCCAGTTCCAACCCTCCTGCCATGGGCAAGGACACCTCCCACCAGCCCAGGGTGCTCAAGGCCTCATCCAGCCTGCCCTTGAACACCTCCAGGCAGGGGGCAGCCACAATCTCCCTGGGCAACCTGTGCCAGTGTCTCCTCCTGCCCACTGCCAAGAATTTCTTCCTCATCTCCAGTCTCAATCTGTCTTCTTCCAGCTCAAAGCCATTGCCCCTGTGCTGTCACTCCAAGCCCTTGTTCAAAGTCCCTCCTCAGCTCTCCTGTAGCCTCTTTAGGTACTGCAAGGCAACTCTGAGGTCTTCCCCAGAGCCTTCTTTTCTCCAGGCTGAACTGCCCCAACTCATTTGAAGACTCACTTGGGCTTCAAGAACTGCAGAGCAGGCTAGTGGATCATCCAAGGTGGTGGAGACCATCCCTTCAGGTACTGGAAGATCTCCCCAGAAATGGAACCAAAAAGCCATTTATGAATGATGGAGAAGGTCAAAAGCAAGCAGCAGAAAATTCTGGTGTTGCTACAGAGGCAGAAGTGGGGAAGAAAAGCTTGTTAGGGGGAGGAAACAAATAATTCAGGTCAGCTCTGAAGACAAGGGCTTCAGAAGGGAAAAAACCCAAAAATCAACACCCTGTGGCTATGAGGTAACACGAAATGCAAAGTTTGGAAACTGAAGACAGCAACCTGAACTGGTCCTATCCTTTACAGAGCTCTAAATTAACTGTGGCAGCTCGTAAAAGGATCTGGCCACCAGCACAGGGCAGCGAGTCCCTGCCCGGAGCTCTGGCAAAGGATCTGGATACCTGAGACACTGAACAATGCAGGCAGAGCCACACAGGGAGGAGTATTCATGCAGGGGACACCTGCAACGCTGGGTGGGAGTGAGGTGAGCCTGATCCAAAAGTACACAGTGCAAAGAGGTTGGGGAGGAGAGGAGGAAAAGCCCATGGGAAAATGCTGAGAGGGATGAAAAGGTTGCACATTGTTACAGGCTGAGCAGACAAAAATGCACTGAGCCTGGAGAAATGAGAGGGGGAAAAAATGCCACTGACCTCCCCACCTCGAATGGCACAAACCAGAGCCAAGGCTGAACAAAAGGAAATCAACACCTGATGGAAGAAAAAAGGGTTTTCAAGCATGGGAGCTGTTCTTCTAGGCTATCAATACACCCAGAAGGCAAAAAGGGATTTCTGCAGGTCTGGTCACTGGGCACAGAAGGAAAACAGAGAGATAAGGATGAAAATCAAAGACAGCCAGAGGTGCTGGAGGCAGGCTGGGATGTCTTGTGCTGTAAAACCAACTCCTGGTTTCTGAGCACGCCAAGAAACCTTCCTTGGGACAACCAGGGGACTACAGCAAGCAAATGGACTCCCCTCCCTGGAGGTGGTCAAGGGCAGGTTGCATCAGGCCTTGAGCAACCACGGCTGGTTGAGAGATGTCCCTGCCCATGGCAAGGAGGCTGGAGCAGATGATTCACAGATTGCATGGGGTTGGAAGGGACCCCCAAAGGGCATCTCGTCCAACACCCCTGCTGTCAGCATGGACACCTCCAACTGGATCAGGCTGCCCAGGGCCACATGAGACTGATGTGAGTGATGATCTCTAAGGTGCCTGCCAACCTGAGCTGGGATGGTTTGATAACTTTGTGAGGGGCCTTCCCTTCCAGCTGCTTCTCTCTGAATCACAGAATGCTTTAGTTGGAAAAGACCTCAAAGATCATCTAGTTCCAACTCCCTGACGTGGGCAGAGACATCTCCCACCAGCCCAGGTGGCTTGAGGCCTCATCCAACCTAGCCTTGAACACCTTCAGGGAGGAAAGAGCCACAACCTCCCTGGGCAACCTGTGCCAGTGTCTCCCTAACCGCACTGTAAAGAACTCCTTCTTAACATCCAGTTTAAATCTCCCTTCTACCAGTTTAAACCCATTACTCCTCATCCTGTAGTTACAAGACCTTGTAAATAGTCCCTCCCCAGCCTTCTTGTAGGCCTCCTTCTGATACTGGAAGGCCACTAGAAGGTCTCCTGGAAGCCTTCTCTTCTCCAGGATGAAAAATCACCTGCACCACCAAGAATAACAGGCCCTGGGCTAGAGACATGACCTGATCCCATCCTGCTGTCTACAGCGACTCAAACACACAACAATGCTACATTTGATCTCTTTTTGACTGCCTGCAGAATATAAACTTGGTTAATTACTAAAGGGGAAAGGCTTATTAGCCTCACAAGTTATCAACAGGGCCAGGCTCATGCCCAGATGGGGACATTTCAGAGAATCATAGAATCACAGAGTGGGTTGGGTTGGAAGGGACCTCCAAAGGTTATCCAGTCCAACTCCCCTGCAGTCAGCAGGGACATCCTCCACTACAGCAGGTTGCTCACAGCCTTGGCCAGCCTCACCTTGAATATCTCCAGAGGTGGGGCCACAACTACCTCCCTGGGCAACCTCTTGCAGTGTTCCAGCACCCTCACGGTGAAGAACTTGTCCTTAACAGTTCACTGTGGTGCTTCTCACCAACTTGCTCCCAGGAGGCTGTTTCTAGCTGAAACCTCAGGGCAGTTGGATTCTAGAGAAGCAGGGCTGAAACTGCAACAGATCTGTCCAGGCACCTACTCATCTCCCTATCTCTTTACACACAGTGTCAAATTGCTTTGCAAAACTTGGCCTGTTCCTGGCTGGCATTAGCTCAGGAGCAACCTCAGGTGACAGGCAGGGATGAAATGTCTGCCCCAGCCTGTGCCTTTTCCAAGCCCCAGCAGCCACCTGACAGCACCTGGTGAAGGCCACTCCGACCCTGCAACGTGAGATGCCTGTTTTCATGGATCCAGTTTCCTCCTCCTCCTCCTCCTCCTCCTCCAGGAGCAGATCACAAGGCAGCAGAACCATTGTAGCAAAGGAACCAGTACTCACTGAGTGGTTTGAGGATGCTGCTGCTGGTCTCATCAGCATTTTCCACATCTGATTTGTCTGAATAGTTCTCAGAGATTTTCTCCTTTTCTTTCTTTTCTTTGTGCCCAGGTCTCCTCCTGTGACGCCTCCTCCTCCTGTAGCTCTTGGGCACGTGGACCCCGATGTAAATGGTGTGGTGACCTAGGGACAGGCAAGCACAGCAGAGGTTNCAGTTGCTGTCTGGGCTGCACTCACACTGCAGCCTCATCTTGAGCTTTTCATCACCCCAGACCCCCAGGGCCTGTTCCTCAGGGCTACTCTCAACCATTCCCCACCCAGCCTGGAGTTGTGCTTGGGATTGTGCCTACCCAGGTGCAGGACCTTACACTTGGCCTTGTTGAACTTCTGGGAGAATTATTGTGTCCTCCTGAGTCACTAAAAAAGAAACAAAAACCAAAAGCAAACCCACAGGAGGTTCCCCACCCTCACAGCGAGTGAGCTCTTCAGAAGCACTCCAGGTGCAGGGATGACATTTGTAGCTGGGTGTGAAAATCCTCTCTGTCTGCAGATTTGATCCACAGCCTACTGCAGGTGTGCAAGGGGCAAGGTGTCACAGATGGGGAGAGGCTGAGTCTCCTTCTCTACAGACCTTCAACATCCACTTAAACATTAAATCCTAGAATGGTTCAGGTTGGAAGGGGCCTCAGAGATCATCTCCTCCAACCTCCCCACCACAGGCAGGGACACCTCTCCACCAGACTCCGCTGCTCAAAACCTCATCCAACCTGGCCTTGAACACCCCCAGGCAGGAGGCAGCCACAACCTGCCTGGGCAGCCTGTGCCAGAGTCTCACCACCCTCACACTGAAGAACTTCTTCCTCAGATCCACTCCAACCCTGCTCTGCCTCAGCTTCAAACCATTCCCCTTGTCCTGTCTCTAGACACCCTCATGCAGAGTCTCTCTGCAGCCTTCCTGCAGGATGCCTTCAGCTATTGGCAGGCAGCTCTAAGGTCCCCCTGGAGTCTTCTCCTCTCCAGGCTGCACACCCCCAGCTCCCTCAGCCTGTCCTCATAGCAGAGGTGCTGCAGCCCTTGGATCATCTTTACAGGAGTGAGTCCATAGGAGGCCACAGCTCTGTGTCCTTCTGCTGGGGACACCAGAACTGGAGGCAGCACTGGAGGTGAGGTTCAGACCTCTGACAGAGGCTCTGGCAGAGCAGAGCCAAGGGGCAGAATCCCCTCTCTTGCCCTGCTGCCCACACTCCTCTGGCTGCAGCCTAGGATACAGTTTGCCTGTGTGAGTTGCTCTGGGTCACCTGCTATGGCAGAGGGTTGGACTGGATGATCTCCAGAGGTCTATTCCAACCCTACCATTCTATGATGATTAATTTCTGCAGGGGTTTTACCAAATACATTGGCTGGAGTTAACAGCTACCTTGTGCAAACTGATCCAGCTTAATGGAAGGGCTTAGAGCAACAAAACTTACATCACTTGGCCATGGGGTCTGTTGTGTAACGAGTGTCAAAGCACCAGCAGGGCACTACAGTGACACTGCAGCTGAGGAAGGATCACTCACAGGAGTCCCTGCAAACTTCCAAGGACCTGGCACTTCCCAAAATATCAATTAACTACTGAAAAAGTGACGAATTCCACAGGCTGACTGCAAACACACAGAAGCACAGCATGGTAGGGGTTGGAAGGGACCTACAAAGATCATCCAGTTCAATGCCCTGCCAGAGCAGGGTCACCCAGGGCAGGTCACACAGGAACACATCCAGGTGGGTTAGGAATGTCTCCAGAGAAGGAGGCTCCACAGCCTCTCTGGGCAGCCTGCTCCTGGCCTCCAGCACCCTCACACTGACAGACTTTCCCCTTCTGTTCCTGTGGCACCTCCTGTGCTCCAGCTGGCACCCACTGCCCCTTGTCCTGTCATTGGACATCCCTGAGCAGAGCCTGGCTCTGTCCTCCTGATGCTGCCCTGCACATCTTGATCAGCATGAATGAGGTCACCTCAGGCTCCTCTGCTCCCAGCTAAGGAGAGCCAACTCCTTTGCACAGAGACTTCCACTTCAACCTCAACACTTCAAGCATGTTTGTGTTCCTGTGGTTTTTGTGATAACTTTAATCAAAATGTTTTGTTTTCAGGGCTTCTGCACTTCTAGCAATTTGGGCTAAACATCTTCCCTTGAATCCTGAGTTCAGTTTTGGGTCCCTCACCCTAAGGACATTGAGGGGCTGGAGAGCATCAAGAGAAGGACAACCAAGCTGGGGAAGGGTCTGGAGAACAGGGCTGGGGAGGAGCAGCTGAGGGAGCTGGGGGTGTGCAGTGTGGAGAAGAAGAGGATGAGGGCAGGGCTCATTGCTCTCTGCAGCTCTCTGAGAGAAGGCTGCAGTGAGGTGGGGTTGGGCTCTGCTCCCTAGTCTCAGGTAATAGAAGGAGAGGCTGTGACCTGAAATTGTGCCAGAGCAGGCTTAGGTTGGAGATGAGGAACAATTTCATTGCTGCAAGAGTGGTCAGGGATTGGAAGAGGCTGCCCAGGGAGGTGGTAGAGTCCCCATCCCTGGAGGTGTTCAAGAAAGCTGTGGCCATGGCACTTGGGGCCATGGTTTGATGGCCATGATGAGCTCAAGTTGGTGGTTAGAGTCAATGATCTTGGAGGTCTTTTCCAGCCAAAACAATTCTGTGACTCCATGACCATGTGGGAGGGGCTGGCAAGAGTCAGCCCATGGGTGTGAGGAGTCCCCTGGAGTGAGGTGCCCACAGCCTGTGCCTGGCAGGTTGGCCTGGCCAGGATGGAGGGCTTGTGCCTGCTGCTCTGCCAGCCCCAGCACCTGCAACCCCTTCATGCCCAGGGAGAGCTGAGGGCAGCAGGCATGTGAGGGCCTGGCCTTTGTTCCTAGTTCTTGAGCTGATTTGAATCTAAGCAGGGCTTACTTTGGGGCTTGCTTACAGCTACTTTTAGCATCTCCCCTCTCCAATGGATCAGCCCTGCCATTTGGTTGTCTTTTATGGCCCATCAGCTTTGTATGCCACTTCCATTTCCTTGGATTCTCACACCAAAGGAGAGGAACTTTCCTGCTGCCAGCAAACCTGCAGGAGCCTGCCTATAATCCCAACACCATCACTTTGGCCATGGTGCTGTGCTGTCTTCTGCTGGCAAAGCACCTGCTGGACTGCATCCCACACTGAAAGACTTCTCCTAAGCTCCAGCTTAACCCTGCTCTCCCTCAGCTTCAAACCTTTGCCCTTTGTCCTGTCTCCTGCAAAGCCCCACTCCAGGGGATGTTTTAGCTACAGAAGGTGCAAGTTCAAGGAAGCTTCTGCCCCCCATGCTGTCCTTTAGAACACAGAAGGTGCCACTTGGACCTGCAGGTTTTACCTAGAGGATTTCAGGGTTGGGAAATCCTGAACAACCACAACAGCTCTCAAAATTAACAAAGCTTAATCATTTTCCTGGAGGACAGCAGGGAGGGTGATGGGCACCCAAAAAAAAGGACCACAAGAGGAAACTGGTAACTGGCCCACATTGGGGGTACAGGAGAAAATTCAGTCTGAGCAGGATCTGGACCACAGTGAGGGTGGTGAGACACTGGCACAGGTGCCCAGGTCGTGGATGCTCCCTGCTTGAAGGTGCTCAAGGCCAGGTTGGATGAGACCTTGAGCAACCTGTTCTAGTGGGAGGTGTCCCTGTCCACAGCAGGGGGGCTGGAAGTGGATGGTCTTGGAGGTTCCTTCCAACCCAAACCATTCTATGGATTATCAGGAGGAACTCTTTAGGATAATTACAAGGGCTTGTAGTGCCAGGATGGGGGACAATGGCTGTGAGCTGGAAGAGGGGAAGATGAGACTGGAGATGAGAAAGAAATTCTTGGCAGTGAGTATGGGTAGATACTGGAATGGGTTGCCCAGGGAGGCTGTGGCTGCCCTCTCCCTGGAGGTGTTAAAGGCCAGGCTGGATGACACCCTGAGCAAGCTGGGCTGGTGGGAGGTGTCCCTGCCCATGGCAGGGAGCTGGAACTGGATGGTCTTGGAGGTCCCTTCCAACCTAAACCATTCCATGGCATTGGAATGGATTACACAGGGAGGTGCTGGAGTCCCCATCCCTGAAGGTGCTCAAGAAATGTGTGTCCATGGCACTTTAGGACATGGTTTGATGGCCACAGTGGTGTTGGGTTGAGGGTTGGACTGGCTGATGCTGGAGGTCTTTTCCCACCCAAGCAGCTGTATGCTAAAGGTGCAGTGTGCGTCACGCTGACTTTCTCAGGCATCCCTACTTGTAGGCAGTGGTTCTCATGGGAAAGGCTCTGCCACCCTGGTGGGGAGGAAGTGTCTCAGCAAGCCAGGGCATTCAGACTATGTGTCAATTGTTTCCTTCTTGGGAAGGCAGCCTAGAAGTTTATCTCAGCCTCTGCAGCAATACAAACAGATGCCAAGCACTTCGACTACGCAGCAAAGGAAAAGGTCTTGCTTGGCTTCCCTGAACAGGCTGGGAGCTGGAGGGGGTGGGGAGGGAAATTAAAAAAAAGAAAAGGCAGTATTAAGTAAGTCTGTGCCTGGCAGAAGAGGGAAAAGCAGCTAAGTGATGCAGATGTTTGCCTGCCTGCATACAACTTTGTGTCATGTTAGCAAAATGTGTCCTGTGCACACGTGGTGGAGAGATTAAAGAGATTGTCCAGTTCTGCTGGCAGCATATTAAAGCATTAAGGCTCCAGGCTTACCACGATGTGTTTCTGTTACCAAGCTGGCCACAGAATTAGAGTGGTTCAGAAGAGGACCTTGTGTGAACACAGACACTGCACTCACCTCAGCCTTTTGCACCTGCCTTTGGGATGTGATCCTGGCTGGAAGAATCCCTCGGGAGCAGCTGTCCTGTCGCTCCTGGGGCAGCCTTACCCTGCAGCTCCTGCTTGTGCTTGGAGAGAAGTGCCCTTCTCTGCCCCTGCACAGCCATCTGCCACCTTGGAGCTGATGTTCCCAGCTGCTGGAACAGCTTTCCTGCTCCCTTTGACACTCCACAGCTAATTCACCTCTTCAGGTGTTGGTCTGGTGGTCTCCTTGCAGATGTGACCTTAGAGGTCCCTTCCAACACCAATGATTCTACAATTCTATGTCCAATCCAGGCTGGAAGAGGCCTTGGGCAACCTGGGCTGGTGGGAGGTGTCCCTGCCTATGGCAGAGGGGTTGGAACTGGATGATCTTTGATGTCCCTTCCAACCCAACCCATTCTATGATCCTCTGTCTGCAGTTCTGTGGCTCTGCCCATCCCCTCTGAGGTGCTGGCACACTGGGTTGGAGGCACCAGGGACACCTCCCTTTACTTCTGTTCACTGATTTTGGATCTTGCTTGACCCTGGATTTCACTATCTTTTTTTTTTTTCTTGCTCCCTGAGATGGCAAATCAGTGCCTGGTGCTGTACTGGGCAGCTGTTGGCTGCAGGAGATGCTCCTGTGTGAATTTGAGAGCTCAGCCTAGATAATGCTGGCTAAAAAGTAATTAACTTGACTCAGGGAGGCTTTCCCTCACCCTTTTGTTGGCATTTGAAAACTCAGATTTCAGAAGCCTTTCCCAGATGCTTTGGGATACTTCAGCTAACTCCACAACAGCATGCCCAGGTCAGGGAGGCTGGAGCTAGATGATTTTGAAGGTCCCATCCAACTCAAACCATTCTAAGAGCCCAGGATCTGGCATTTCTGATGTGTCCTCTGTGTTTGGGAGCTGCTGCTGGAGATCTGTGCAGCTGAGTGGTGCTGCTGGGCTGCAGAGCATGCGTGATGGGGACGAGAGGCAGTGTAAAGTGCACAGGGCAAGAGCTATTTTCATAAGCTTCTGGCCCCATCCATGCACAGAGCTCATCAGTCTGTTATTTGCAAAGCCCCCAGGGAGCTCAGCTGGCTATTTTAAAGTTGCTCCCAAGGAGGGACACTCTGGTCAAAGAGCTTTTCAAACATCTCAGATGATTATGGTTGGACTCCCAGAATGGTTTGGGTTGGAAGAGACCTCCAAAGGTCATCTAGGCCAACCCCCCTGCAGTCAGCAGGGACACCCTCCACCAGATCACGTTTCTCAGAGCCTTGCTGAGCCTGACCATGAGTATTTCCAGGGATGGATCCTCAACTCCCTCCCTGGGCAACCTGGTGCAGTGTTCCAGCACCCTCCTGGTGCAGAACTTGTTCCTCACATCCAATCTCCATCTGCTCTGCTCTCATTCCAAACCATTGCCTTTATCCTGTCCCTGCAGAAGGTTGCAGAGAGTCCCTCTGCAGCCTTCTTGTAGCCCCCTTCAGGTACTGGCAGGCTGCTCTAAGGTCTCCCTGGAGTTTTCTCCAGGCTGAACACCCCCAGCTTCCTCAGCCTGTCCTCAGAGCAGAGCTGCTCCAGCTTCTCAAGGTGTTCTCCAGATGTTCCCAAGGTGTTTCCCAACCAGGCAATTCTGTGATTTCAGTAAGAAAATTCACATGCAAAACCAGACCATTCTATGAATCCATGAACCTCAGAGTTCTAGGACCTCAGTACCTCCAGAAGGTCAGTTAGATCTTTCCATGAAGTGACCTCTTAGCCTTTAAAAGGCTCCTACGTAACAAGTCTATAGTTAGCAGAAGGAAAGGCTCCCCAGACATCTGTCAGAAGTTGCACTTCTCAATTTCAAGCCTACACTTGCTCACTCCCAGCCAATCACCCAGACTTGAGCTGCCAGATTCCTAACAGGATTCAGAGGCTGCTCCAGTGGAGCATGGGGTTAGCACTGTGCCCTGAAGAACACGGCAACTCTAGAAGATGGAGCTCACAGAAAGTCAAGTCAGGACAGGCAAAGAAAAGGGAAAAAAAACCATTATGTGAGGTCTTCACTTGGCTCCTTGAAAATCCTTCAAACCCTGTTTGTTGAGAAGGAGCAGACCAAGTCACTCATCCATCTGTGCTGGGAAGGGGCCAGAAGGTGAAGCTCAGAAGACACAGGCTGGTGACAGCTGGAAGGTGCTGCTCCATGGCAGGAAAACAGAAGGAAGCTCACAGATTCACGGAATGGGTTTAGGTTGGAAGAGACCTTCAAGATCATCTAGTTCCAACCCCCCTGCCATGGGCAGGGACACCTCACAGTATAAGCTTCCCACCAGCCCAGGTTGCTCAAGGCCTCATCCAGCCTGGCCTTGAACACCTCCAGGAGGGAGGATCTACAACCTCCCTGAGCAATCTGTGCCACTGTCTCCCCACCCTCACTGTCAAAAACTTCTTCCTCGTCTCCGATCTCAACCTACCCTCCTCAAGCTTCACTGGCAGTGAATTCAGGGGTGGACATGGTGTGGACAGAACCATGAAGGTGTTTGGGGGTTCTCCCCAAGCTTTACATAAGCCACTGCCAGGCTCTGACTCACAACCCCTTAAGCTGCTTTTCTTTTTCTCTTCCTTGGAGCCATCAGAGGTTACAGAAGCCACCAAACCTGTCCTGCTGTGATCTGATCTCATTTGGCCACCACTGCTTGGGGTGCAGGGAAAGAAGAGAAGACTCCAAATACACATAGCCCTGGGGAACAGGGCAGAGGAGGGGCCTCATGCTGGACTGTTCAGTTTTCAGTCCAGGCATGAAGCCTTTGGCTTTCCTGGCACCTGCTTCAAGCACTGACCATGGTTCCTTTAAAACCATGTCCCTTTCTGGAATGCCCCCAGTGACCACCCAAAAAAGCCCATCTTGGATGAAAATCTTCAGCTCTTCTCCATCTTTCCATCTCCTTCATCACTAAGGCTGCCTAAACAAATACCAAGTTTGGCAGCATCAAGCTCATAGCTTTAGGTGGGTCTTAAACCAGTCCCCAATATAAGCATGAGCTGTGCTGCAATGACTAAAGCACCCAAGTCAGAGCTTCAGAGAATGGGCTGGGTTGGAAGTGATCTTCAAGATCAACTAACTCCAACCCCTTGCCATAGGCAGGACACCTCCCACCAGCCCAGGTTGCTCAAGGCCTCATCCAACCTGGCCTTGAACACCTCCAGGGAGGGGACAGCCTGGGCAACCTGTTCCAGTGTCTCTAAAGTCCTGTCTTTATTTCAGAGAAAGAACTTCAAAACTGCTTTCTAGGTACCAGAGGTTGGCTGCTGCTTGAGCACAAGCAACGTGAAGATGTACCNCACAGGACTGCAGGTGGGGTCTGAGGAGAGCAGAGCAAAGGGGCAGAATCCCCTCCCTTGCTCTGCTGGCCACGCAGCCTGAACTCTAAAGCAAACACCACAGTCTTGGCAGAGCCTGAGGACATCACCACCAATGACTGCATGGTGTAGAACACTGCCCAAAGCCTGAAGAACAAGCAGCAAAAGTTGGGGAACAAGCCCCAGAGCTGCAGCAAGCCCAAGAGCTGAGCTCTACCTAAACCAGCCCCTTTTGTTTCCTTGGGTTTGCACAGTGCCAGGCAGCTCCTGGGAAGTCGTCAGCACTCTGCACTACTGCACCAGTATGGAAAGAGGCCTGCTGCAAGCAAACCTTGGCTCCAAGGCTGCAGTTAAAATTAAACATGTGGAGGCCATGGTGTGCTCTGAAAGGCAGAGCTGGAGTTGCCAGAAGGCTGAGCTGCTGCCAGGAGGGCACCATGAAGGAATGCAAGCAACAAAGACCTCCTGATGCCTCTCCAGCAGCACAACACTTCCTTCAAGGAAGTGTCCAAGTTTCCTGTGTCCCTCCTCAGGCCTCTTTTCACTGCTAAGGAAGTTCTCACAGTCTTGTGCAGCCAAACTGGGTCTCCTCAGTGTATTTTGTGCTACCTTGGAATTCCAAGCACCCCAGAAAAATTCAGGCAGGGTAAATGGCACATTTGGGGCTCGCATCTGAAGGATGAACAAAGGGTGTTTGGTTCCTCAGTTTCCATCCTGGACTATCATACACAGCACTGCTGTGCCTTTAAAAAGAGCTGTTGGGCAGAGGAAGGTTCATACCACAGGTGGGAGAAGACAATCAAACAAGCCTAGACTTGAATCCCAACTGGAATGACCCAGGAGAGGACCAAGCTATCATATGCAGGTGCACACCACCACCTGCCTGCAGGCACACAGGTGCTGGGCAGCATCTAAGGAAACTGGAAAACAAGAGAGGGCTTAGAAAGTGCCCTTTGTGGAGTGGTTATCCTGAGCAGACTGAGACAGGAGCAGCCCATGGTCCTGGGCTGAAAAGAGTGTCAGGGACTGGAACAGGCTGCCCAGGGAGGTAGTGGAGTCACCATGCCTAGAGGTGTCCAAGAAACCTGTGGCCATGGCACTTGGAGGCATGGTTTGATGGCCATGGCGGTGTTGGGTTGAAGATCAAACTCAGTGATCTTAGAGGTCTTTTCCAAGCCAAACAAGTCTGTGATTCTGTGGCTGGACTACTGTGCACTGTCCAAGGGGATGCCTCAGCAGGGACCAGCAGCTCCAGAATGGCTCCAATAACCAAAAACATCCCCTCAGAGAAGCTGCTCCCATCAAAGGTGCCACCTGAAGGCCACCTTTCTAGATAGCATGGCTCCCAGGTCTGTTAATGTCATCAGCAGGTCAGAGCTGGTGATTGCTTCTGAACTGAACAGAGGCAGAGAAAAGCTAAGCTGGGATGGAGATACCTTCAGTGCCACAGACCTTCCACTGCCAGCATGTGCCAGGGCTAAACTTAACCATCACTTCAAAGCAAGCCCTTTGCTGCAGGCATGCCAGCTCACAGGTTGACTCAGCTGCTCTTACACCACTTTCTCCACCTCTCCTACCTGCACTGCCAACTCATCACTCCCTCATGGCAAGTCACCTTCTCATCCTCTGAACTCGGAGCACAGCTTTGCTCACAGGGCTTGGAGTAGGCGAGCAGCAGCACCTCCTCCCACAGCCAGCACCTTCCAGGCTAATGCTGCTTCCTCACAGCAGAAGGAAGACATCTGCAGTGCCCATGCAGTGATGAGGATGGCCTAGTGATAGGGTGAGGGGCAGTGGTTTGAATCTGGAGCAGGGGAGACTTAGGTTGGACATCAGGAGGAAGCTCTGCACAATGAGGGTGGGGAGATACTGGAACAAGTTGCTCAGATATGTAGCCCAGGCTCCATCCTTGGAGATATTCAAAACATGATGGGGCCCTGGGCAGCCTGGTTGAGCTGGAGGTGTCCCTGCTGACTGCAGGAGGGCTGGGCAAGATGGTCTTGGAGGGTCCCTTCCAAGCCAATGCAATGTGTGCATGTGGCACAGACTGCTGCTGGGAATCCAGTCCTGGCACACTTAGAGCCTTGCACCAAGCCAATGACTGACTGAAAAGTGATACCAGTGAGCAGAAGTCTTGAAGTGGTTTGCTCAGGAGGGACTCATGTCACAGACCTCACAGCCTTTGCTCTGCTCACTTCATTAACCCCATGCACACAAACTGCTCCAAATTTTTTCCTTCGGGTTGGACCATTTTCACAGAACTGTTTGGGGTGGGAAAGCCTCCAAGATCATCCAGTCCAACCAGCAACCCAACACCACCATGGCCATCAAAGCATGGCCCCAAGTGCCATGGCCACACCTACAGGGATGGGTACTCCACCACCTCCCTAGGCAGCCTGTGTCAATCCCTGACCACTCTTGCAGCAAAGAAATTTGTCCTCATCTCCAACCTAACCATCCCCTAGCACAACTTCAGGCCATTGCCTCTCCTTCTATCACCTGAGACCAGGAAGAAGACTCTGCAGTGGTTGCACCATTGGACTTTCTCATTCATGACAACTCATTTAGGAGCACATTTTAGTACCTTTCAGAGTGTCCTGCAGAATTAAAGCTGGAGAGAAGCTCATCTGAAATCTTCTACCCAGATACTTTAAAACTGAGAAGACCCAAACCACTCATTCCTGTGTGAACTGACTGTGTGGGGCCACCTTTAGGTCCCATTCTGTGCTTGCCAGCCCCAAGCTGTGGCAGAAAAAAGAGCAAAAAGTTTCCTTATTTGTAATTTTTCATCCTTTCAGTCCTCATCATTGGGGCTTTTTTTTTTTTGTGCACAAGCAAAGTCCAACTCAGTTTCAGCACAGCAAAACAAAGCCAACCTCTCTCTCTGCATGAAAAGGAAAAGAGAGGATATTAATGAAGTACACTCTGTGCTGAGCCCTTCATCTGATTCATTTTTAAACCATATTTATTTCAGAAGCAATTAGAAACTCTAGTTGATAGGAACCAGAGCTTGTGGTTGTTCCTGAAAGTGGAGAAGGTCTGCCTGCAGTCAGTCAGCAAAAGCTGAGGGTGGGGAGGAGAGAGGGAAAAAAAAAAAACCTAAACAAATGGGCAAACACAGCTCATTTCTCCTTCCTTCTGCCTGCTGTTAATAAAGATTTTCACAGCTATCTTTACCTTTTCAGCCTCTCTCCTCATTGATCCATCCAGTGATTATCTTAAGGCTTATGGCATCACCCAGCCAGGGCGAGACACTACAGGGTCAAGAATAGAAAGCAAGCAGGAGGAAAAGTGTGAGCAGCAGTCAGCTAGAGTGGGGAAAAAAAAAAAAAAAAAAAAAAAAGCACACACAAAAAAAAAAAAGTAGCTGCAGAAAGTTGTTCCAAAAGCCCTGCAGTAAATCTCATCACGGGAACAGGAGCCATGGAAAAGTTTCCACTGGAGCAGCATTTTTTACCCTTAGTTCACTCCTACAAGAGTGCTGCCTAGGAGATAACTCTCAAGACCTTTGGTTTGGAAGTTGTGTGAAACCCAGGACAACACCACCTGCCACAAGCACTGGTCCCCATCTCCCAGCAGAGGCAGGCAGGGTGCTCCAGGCAGAGCTGGCAGGCTGGGAATCAAGCATCCTCCAACCCGGCATGAGGTCAGGGCAGCAGCCGGCCCGGGGGAAGTTCTGCTTAAAGAGCCAAGAATACCTTATCTCAAAGGATAAGGTGGAGCTTTACTTTTCCCCTCTTGCAAAATTGGTTATTAAGTAATCTGTTTATGTCACATACCAGCACTCCTAGCAGTGGCATGGCAGCAAGATGGCATTACCTTCAAGGAAAGGAACGTGCAGTGCTCAGAAAGGATGGGAAAGGGTTTCACGCAGAGGGGGTTCAGCTCGGGGCACTGCCTCTTCCTGATTCCCACACACTCCCCCCAGCAAGCTGGCAGCTTCACTCCTGCTCTCCTTCCACCCCTCTGAACCAGCCCCAGGCAGGTCCCTTACCTCAAGTCACTTCTGGGCAGTATCAGTATCACAGAATGGGAAGAGTTGGAAGGGACCTCTGGAGATCATCCAACCCAAGCCCCCTGCCAAGGCAGGGGCACCTACAGAAGGTCACACAGGAACACAGCCAGGTGGCTTTGGAATGTCTTCAGACAGAGACTCCACCATCTCTCTGGGCACCCTGCTCCAGGGCTGCAGCACCCTTCAATTAGAGAAGCTCCTCCTCGTGTTCAGATGGAATGGAACTTCTGATGGTCAAGTTTGTGCCTGTTACCCCTTGTCCTGTCACTGGGCACCACTGAACAAAGCCTGGTCCCATCCTCCTGACACCTACCCTTGAAATATTGATCAGCATTGATGAGATCCCCTCAGGCTGCTCTTTTCCAGTCTAAAAAGCTCAAATTCTCTCAGTCTTTCCTCATCAGAGATGTTCTGCTCCCCTCACAGCCCTCTGCTGCTCCCCTCACCAGCCTCGCAGCCCTCTGCTGCTCCCCTCACCAGCCTCTGCTGCTCCCCTCACCACCCTCACAGCCCTCTGCTCCAGCCCAGGGATGGCTGCAAAGCAGCTCTTCATCACTACCATGCCCTGCACAAATCAAGTGAGCCCTCTCTCCGACAAGGGCAGAGGGAAGTGAGCTGGAACCAAGCAGTTTCCAAACGTCCCCAGCTGCTGCCACAAACCAAGCAGAGCTGCACACTGCAGCCTGGGACCAGACTCAGGTGTCATCTTGGAGAGGCATTCAGCCCTCTCTGGAGGCAGGCCAAGGGGACATACTTTGCTCAGGTGTGTGTGGTTTCTGTTCACATCACATTTACTCAGCAAGGCCAGGACCCACAACAGCCCTAAGCTGATGTCTCAACATCCTAGTGACCAGAAAAGCTCGTTTTTTAACCCCCACCTCCTTGAAAAGCAAAGCCCTTTCCTCCTTCCCCTCCCCCCCCAACCTTACACAACCAAATGAGTGGGTGACAACCCAGCTCAGAGCTCTTATCTCCATCTCAGACACAACAGCAACTCACCAATAAAATGACACCACCTCATTCCTCCCTTCTTCCAAGAGGTGCCAAAAGAAGGGTGCTCAAAAGGACAACTTGAAAATTCATCTGTCTGAAACCAAACCCAACCACAAGCAACAAAAGCAGCCTCGTTTCTAAGGGCATTCCAGTGTCTCACATCCTCTCCTGCAAACTCCTTCCCAAGCCCCACTGGACAAACACTGCACTGTCAGATTTCTTCTCCTTTTTTTTACCTCCCCTGCAAGTTTAGTGAAATTCAGAGCAGCTTTAAAGAGCCTTCCTGAGGAACCTGATCCACTTCGACTTGGACTCGATGATCTCCAGGGGTCACTCCCAACCACTACCATTCTGTGACTGAGAGGCACCAAAAAAAAACAATTGGTAGAGAAATGGAAAGAAGATGCAAGAGAGGCCAGCAAGTTCAGGACACCTATGTTGTTTTCCTCACAGAATGGTTTGGGTTGGAAAAACCCTCCAAGATCATCCAGTCCAACCACCAACCCAACATCACCATGGCCATCAAACTGTGGCCCCAAGTGCCATGGCCACAGCTTCCTTGAACACCCCCAGGGATGGGGACTCCACCACCTCCCTGAGCAGCCTCTTCCAGTAAAGAAATTTTTCCTCATCTCCAACCTAACCCTCCCCTGGCACAATTTCAGGCCATTGCCTCTCCTTCTATCACCTGAGACTAGGGAGAAGAGACCAACCTGAACCTCACTGCAGCCTCCTTTCAGGAGGTGAGGTCTCAGCAGAGCAGAGCCAAGGGGCAGAATCCCCTCTCTTGCCCTGCTGCCCACACTCCTCTGGCTGCAGCCCAGCACACAGCTGCCTGCTGGGCTGCATGAGGGCACTGCTGGCTCCTAGGGAGCTGCTCAGCACCCAACACTCCCAAGTCTCTTTCTTCAGGGCTTCTCTTGACCCACTCTGCACCCAGCCTGGACTGCAGTGTGACTACTGTGTGCACTGCATCCAGGGCAGTGAAAGCCCAAAGGTTTTCCCATGCAAATGGCTGGTTTGAGTGGCTGGATGGGTCCAGATTCATCTTTGGAGGAGAGGATTTTCCTTCCCCCTGTGCTCAATCCTTTAGGGGTGACAACAGCACAACTGTAACTCTACACTGAGCCCAGCAAGCCATGGGCATGTTTGCAGATAAGGAAATGGGAATAAAATGGTAACCTTAGCCAGCACAGAGAGGTGAAATGTGAAATGCTGCCCTCCTTTTCCTTCTAGGTAGGGTATATGTCCCTCTCCTCCTTTCCTCCTGCACCCCTACACTTTTACCAAGCCCTCAGCCAACTGATCCCTCATCAACCAAGAGGATTTGCAGCAACTAATTCATTCCTATCAGCTGAATAAATTTTTTCCACAAACAAACCTTCAACTAAACTCCNTCACATCCTCTCCTGCAAACTCCTTCCCAAGCCCCACTGGACAAACACTGCACTGTCAGATTTCTTCTCCTTTTTTTTACCTCCCCTGCAAGTTTAGTGAAATTCAGAGCAGCTTTAAAGAGCCTTCCTGAGGAACCTGATCCACTTCGACTTGGACTCGATGATCTCCAGGGGTCACTCCCAACCACTACCATTCTGTGACTGAGAGGCACCAAAAAAAAACAATTGGTAGAGAAATGGAAAGAAGATGCAAGAGAGGCCAGCAAGTTCAGGACACCTATGTTGTTTTCCTCACAGAATGGTTTGGGTTGGAAAAACCCTCCAAGATCATCCAGTCCAACCACCAACCCAACATCACCATGGCCATCAAACTGTGGCCCCAAGTGCCATGGCCACAGCTTCCTTGAACACCCCCAGGGATGGGGACTCCACCACCTCCCTGAGCAGCCTCTTCCAGTAAAGAAATTTTTCCTCATCTCCAACCTAACCCTCCCCTGGCACAATTTCAGGCCATTGCCTCTCCTTCTATCACCTGAGACTAGGGAGAAGAGACCAACCTGAACCTCACTGCAGCCTCCTTTCAGGAGGTGAGGTCTCAGCAGAGCAGAGCCAAGGGGCAGAATCCCCTCTCTTGCCCTGCTGCCCACACTCCTCTGGCTGCAGCCCAGCACACAGCTGCCTGCTGGGCTGCATGAGGGCACTGCTGGCTCCTAGGGAGCTGCTCAGCACCCAACACTCCCAAGTCTCTTTCTTCAGGGCTTCTCTTGACCCACTCTGCACCCAGCCTGGACTGCAGTGTGACTACTGTGTGCACTGCATCCAGGGCAGTGAAAGCCCAAAGGTTTTCCCATGCAAATGGCTGGTTTGAGTGGCTGGATGGGTCCAGATTCATCTTTGGAGGAGAGGATTTTCCTTCCCCCTGTGCTCAATCCTTTAGGGGTGACAACAGCACAACTGTAACTCTACACTGAGCCCAGCAAGCCATGGGCATGTTTGCAGATAAGGAAATGGGAATAAAATGGTAACCTTAGCCAGCACAGAGAGGTGAAATGTGAAATGCTGCCCTCCTTTTCCTTCTAGGTAGGGTATATGTCCCTCTCCTCCTTTCCTCCTGCACCCCTACACTTTTACCAAGCCCTCAGCCAACTGATCCCTCATCAACCAAGAGGATTTGCAGCAACTAATTCATTCCTATCAGCTGAATAAATTTTTTCCACAAACAAACCTTCAACTAAACTCCTTGAAATTCCCTTTTTTTTTTTTTTTTTCCACCTTTAGGGTTTCACAACATTTGCAGTTAGGGGAAAAGAAAAAATGAAGAATACAATTCCAAAGGAGCTGACTCTTTTCCTCACCTGTGAGGAAACTGTTCTGGAAAAGTTCTTCAAGGGAAATAAAAATAAGTAAATAAACAAACTTCTCTTTATGCCTCCTAAAGCAACATAAACCAATGCAGGCAAACAGCCACTTGCTGCCTTATGTCCACCCCAGATGAATTCTGCTGGAGTGCCCAGTTCCCTTTCTCCATCTGTGACACCTGCCCACCATATCCCAGCCCTTCCCAGTGCACTCCAAAGCCAGGTGCAAATTAGGGCAAGAAAACCCAACAGCCCCCAATGTTTCACAACCACTACGCCAAGGCACAGCAAAGGAGACTTTGTGGGAGGTGGGAACATAACAACACCCACTCCTGGGCTGGGAAAAAAAAAATTAAAAGAGAGGATTTCTTTTAAAACTCAGTTCCACCCTGATGGAGCTTATCAGGGTTTCAACACCATTTGAGGATTAGTTACTGGGCAGAACGAAGCTGCCCCTTTTTCCTCTGCTGTGGTGCAAACACAGGCTGCTGAAGGCTCCCTTCCTCCCCAGCAGCCCCCCAGCTCTCTCTTACCTTCCACTTCTTCTTCATCACACACATGTTTAAGGAAGGAAGCCCCTCTATCCAGCACTGCCTCGTCCTCCATCCTATAGTAATAGAAAAGAAAAAAGGAATGCTCAGACTTCTCCTGCAGCGAGCTGTTGGAACCAGCCCAGGTCCTGGGCAGGTTAACTTGCAAGCTGTTGTTCATGGTCCTGTGGGTACTCCTGTCCTCCTTCCAGTGCCTGCTGTTCCTTCATAGAGCTTCTTTCAACTGGTGTTTGGTTGAAGCTGGCCTGACGGAGCTGGAGTTCTAACCTTGAGAGGACATCAGTGGTGACAGGTGTGAGAAACGTAATCCCAGCTACCAGGCTTTGGGGCTTTTTCCTGCTTCTTGTTTAGGGCTTTTTTTGGGGGGGGGGTTCTCCTCCTCCTTTTTCCTTTTTGTTTTTCCTCTCACAAGTGGATCTACAGACACACAGGCAAGCTTGGGGTTGTCTATGACCAGCCAGGAGCTTGTGGAATCCCAGTTTCGAGGTGTCCTAAAAGACCGCAGGCTGCAGAAGCACGTCCAGGAGGCAGCTTGCACGCTACACACAGACACACAGCTGAATACACAGGGGGGGACCAGCCTCCAGCCAGCCCCTTAATACCAGCAAAGCACCCTTGTCTGCTGGGAGGCAAGCTGTGTGTCACATGGTGGCCTTACAGAAAGCTGCCACACCAGGATTATCCCCACAGACCCAGCTCCAGTCAGCCAGACCATCGCAGCCCTCATTTATCTGTGTCACCCATTCATTCATTCAGCCAGTTGGGGATGGCTTTTAGGAGTCGCTTTCTTCCTCCTCCCCTCCTCTCTCCACCCCTGATCTGCTTCTCTGTATGAGAAGAGAATCCTAATTTCATGCCTCTGCTGCTGTTGCTGCCCAGACCTCATGCTGCTGTGGTTATCACCTACAAAACAAGACGCTGCTCATTTTCCAAGGGGTCATCTGTAAACTCCCTTTTGACAAGCAAGTACAACAGTGATAAAATAACAAAGGAAAGAGTCCTGGCTGGATTAAATCATCTCCTGTTGTAGCACTTGGAGGCTTAGGACATGCTTGCTGCTCGCTGCTGGACACTCACAGTGGAAGTTTCTTGCCTACAGCCCAAACTGGTACCTGTTCTCCTAACAGTGGCAAAAAAAAAAAAGAGATCCAAACCCAGCAATAAATAATAAACCAAATAAATTTTCCTTCAACTGGTCCAATCCCAATACCTTTCCCTTCAGTTTCCCAGGTGGGATAGGGATAAACTCAGTACAGGAGGAGTGAAAGCCTTCAGAACTTCCTCACATCCATACCTCACCAACTTGATCCCACAGGATCCTCCAAACACAATAGCATCAAATACTTCTTCATGGAGCTTTCTAAGGGTGGATTCAAATTCTGGGCAGGATAAAAACTGAATGGATGAAACCCAAGGAATCAAGAGTGTCACAGGATCTCTGCCTTGCATGGCAATCCCTACCTGAACAAAAATACACCCCAAAAAAAAGGCAGAAACACAGAAAGCAGCAGGAAGGTGCAGCCCAGCAGCCACTCTTCCACCTTTGCCAAGTGTTCCTCCACCTCAAGCACCTTCACTGGCTTCATCCTTGGCCCTTAGCCTGCAGCTTAAAAGATGCCACAGATGAAAAAGAAAAAACCAAAAACAGACCAAAGTAACCCAGGTCAGATTCCAAGCCAGCTAGAAACACACATTTTTTCCACTTGCCTTATTAAGTGACAAGCAAAGAACACAGCACCACATCCCAAAATCAACAGGAGCATCAGGGCAGGTTTGGGCAGGACCGACCCAATTCTTTATTTGGCTTCCCCCCTACCCTCCCCCACCAAAGCAGCACAGTAGCTGCTTGCTATAAACACAACTGCAAACATCTGGAACAGATGGGGCTGGATTTGCAGCCCAAACACAGACCACAGGAGCTTTACACACAATGTGCCCTGGCATTTGCCTCCCTGCCCTGGAAGCCACCAAAGCCAGGCTCCTTGGCATGTGAATGTGCACCCACACTTATACCTCCTGCAGCCAACACCACTTCCAGCTTCTCCACACCATCAGCACCAGCCCAAGGCTGCAGCCAGTAAGAATCATTGAATGTCAGGGGCTGGAAGGGACCTCCAAAGCTCCTCTGGTCCAGGAGCAGGATCACCCAGAGCAGATCCTACTGGAACGCATCCAGGTGGTTCTTGAATATCTCCAGAGAGGGAGACTCCACAACCAAGAAAGTCTCAAGGTAAAGGTGACAGGGAGAAAAAGAGGAGGAAGGAGGCAGCAGCTTCCACCACCTGCAAGGAACAGAGTGCTGAAAATTTGCCAGAGCCACCCACCTAGTGAAGTGTCTGCTCCAGCTGCCCACCACAGCAGGGCATCCTCCCAGCATGGCCCTGCCCACTGCCGAGCATCCGGCAGCAGGGACAGACCCCAGGCTTTCCCCCACACACAGCCCCCAGCCCCAGCCTCCCTCCAGCAGCACCTTCCCTGCCTTGGCTCAGTTTGTCACGTTCAGCAGCTGTGCTGGGGAGCTGCAGAGGGCTGGGGAACTGCTTACGACACATTGCCAGGCTGCTGCTTCCCTGACACACGCACAGAGCGGATCCCAAGGAGCTGGGGAGGGAGGGGGGGTTTAAAGGGCCAGGAATAGAGCCTGGGTCGCCTTGGCACCCTGCCCCACCACTAATCCCGAGGAGTTTTAGTGATTAGACTCCCGAGCACCACCTCCCTTGACTTGGTCTTTTCTGCCCTTCTCAGATTACTGCAAGGATTTCTTCAGGCCAAAAAGTCAAGCAAGAAAAACATCCCTTTGTGAATTTGCACTGGGGGGTTAGGGGGGAAAAGGAATATTTCAGTCCCTTGGGATTTGTCTCTAACAAGGTTGGACCCTTCCCAGCCTGGTGTTCTGTCGAGTTGTGAGGAGCAGCTGAGGGAGCTGGGGGTGTTTAGCCTGGAGAAGATGAGGCTGAGGGAAGACCTCATTGCTCTCTACAGCTCCCTGAAAGGAGGTTGCAGTGAGGTGGGGTTGGGCTCTTCAACCAAGTAACAAATGATAGGCAAAGAGGAAATGGCCTCAAGTTGTGCCAAGGTTTAGGTTGGATTTTAGGAGTCAGGAGCTGGCCTTGATGATGGTGTTCAAAGCCAGGTTGGACAAGGCCTTTGAGTGACCTGTACTAGTGGGAGGTGTCCCTGCCTATGGCAGGGGGTTGGAACTAGATGGTCCCTTCCAACCTTACCATTCTATGATTCTCTGATCCCCTGCAGATCCCTTCCACCTGAGGATATTCTGTGGCCCCATTCTAAGCTTTTGATAAATGGCATGAGATGCCCCAACCGGAGTTCCAGGCAGCCTGCCCCAGCACAGCAGCCAAGCCAGAGCCGAATGCAGGAAAGGCAGGACCGATGTGACCCTAGCAGGGGAGGTGGATGTCCCACCGGAGAGAAAAATCTCTATGAAAGGGCTAAAAGCGGAGGCAACGAAGCAGCAGAAAGCAGAGCAGCAGAGGTCGGCCTGCGGTTGGCAGGAGATGGAGTGCTGCCACCACCCGGCCACACAACCCCTGGCACCCAGCAGTGCCACCGCTTCCAGACCTTCCCGACTGGTGCCCAGAGACGAGGGCAAATGCTGCCTGGTGTCGCTAAAGCAGAAGGGCTGATGTGGCCACATCTGCAGCTGGCTGCAGTGAGCAATCGCCTGACGCTGCTGGGGAGCCAGAAAGCAGAGCTCGCACTTGCTGCTGCTGCTGGGGGTTTATGGCTCTGCCCCAGGAGTCTTCTGCAACCGGGAACAAACCTCAGCAAACCCTGGGCTGAAGGAAGGGGAAAAAACGTAACTGCTGAGAGGCAGCTCTGTGCCTGCAAGGAGCCCATGTCAAAGTCCCATCTGAAGGGCAATCCCTTTGCAGTAAGCCGGGACACAGAGCACCTCAACGGCCGCAGGTAGGAGAGCAGGCTGTGAACGTTGGGTCACAGAGCAGCAATGCCTGCCAGCCCCAGTACCAGGCTGCCAGGGCCAGAGAGGCAAACCTGACACCCCAAAAGTGCCTGCTCTGCTGCCCCGATCCTGACACCCAGATCTTGCTTCCCAGATCCTGCTCCTCAGCTCTTGCTTCCCATCTCTTTCCCCCCTGCTTTTGATCCCCAGCTCCTGCTGCCCAAATCCTGCAGGCAGTGGTGGGGAAGGCAAAGGTAAGAAGATCTTCTAGGTGCACAGAATCAACCCTTCATCTGCTCCTCAGAGCCTGGCATATATACCTGTCAAAAGCACAACGGACAAGCCTCCAACAGCTTCATCTGTCTGGACCTCTTGGACCTCTGCAACTCCTCCCTGTGCTGCTAGGAACAAGCTCAGAGACTCACCTGCACCTACCCATCAGCTGCGTTTCTGCTGCTGGGTGTCACGAGCAGAGCTTGCAGAAAGAAACAGGAGATGGGGCACAAGGAACATGGCTCCGTGCAAGGTCTAAGAGACCTGAGCTCAGAACAACCAAGCTGGTGTTCAGCATCCTTCACAGGGCTGGGACATGTCCTTCACCACCAACACTGCTTGTGACAAGCATCATTCGGCCTTCCACACATGGAACAAGGCAACCATCAGCTAGACCTGGAAGCTCACACAGGTAGGATCCACAGCACTTGGACCTGAGTAGAGAGAAAAGCCACCAAAGGCTTCCCTGTTGGTGACATCTAATGCCTTCACCGAGCCATTCAAGTTACATCTTCACAGATTGGGTTGGAAGGGACCCTCAAAGGTCATCTTGGCCAAGCCCCCTGCAGTCAGCAGGGACACCTCCAACTGCAGCAGGCTGCCCAGCATCACATCAAGTCTGATCTCAAATGTCTCCAAGTCTGGAGCCTCAACCACATCCCAGGGCAATCTGCTCCCCATCCTCATTGTGCAGAACTTCCTCCTCCTGTCCATCCTACATCTCCCCTACTCCAGTTTCAAACCATTGCCCCTCATCCCATCCCAAGCCCTTCTCAACAGTCCCTCCCCACCCTTCCTACAGCCCCCTTAGATACTGAAATGCAGCTCTAAGGTTTCTTCTCTTCTCCAGGCTGAACAGCCCCAATTCTCTCAGCCTGTTCCCAGAGGAGAGATGCTCCTATGAGGTCAGATGCCACAAATGTGTGCACCTTCACATGTATCCCAAAGACAATCAGTCAAGAAGTTAAACAGGCTTCTTCGGTCAAGAGGCTGCAGAGTGACAGAGGTGACATTATTACTTTCCTCTGCAACCTGTGAAGCATTCAGACATTACCATGGCAGTGGCCAAGTAAACAGGAAACTTGGAAGGAGCCTTAGGTCCCAGTTGATGCTCTCTGAGCCTGTAAGCAAAGGCTTGAATAAACAGCCTGAAGATGACAAATTCCTTTTAGGGGCTTGATGTGTTTTGCTTTTCTCACATCTGGGCTCTGTCACACAAGGAGGAAGAGCTCCTGACCACACTCTGCACGCTCTGCTTGATGCACTTTCAGAACCTGCTGCCAAGTTGATCTTGGATGCCTTTCCCCCTGTCAGCTGCAAAGCAGCATTTCTTTCCATGCTTCCTCAGCAAAAGGTTGTGCTCAGCAGAGGCAAGGGAGGGCAGGAGCCTCTGCTTTCTGCAGAGACAACTTGCACCATAATGCTCCTAAATCCAAACATAAACCCCCAGCTTCTCTTAAAACAACTCTGGATAATCAACAGGGGATTAATACCCGAGATGCCTGCTTTGCAGGATGCCACAGAGCAGATGCAGACTCAGCTCAGCTCATCCCCCTCCTGCAGGCTTCTTCTCTGAATGGAGAATTTCCTCTCCCCAGAGCAATGCCAATCACCTCCTGGACGGAAGCATGAGACAGCTACAAATGCTACAAGACTAAAACCTGGAAGAGCAGGCAAGCTGCTAAAGCTCCCTTTTCCTTCCTGACAGCACATCCACAGCCTAGCAGCAGCTTTGACTCTTGGTCTGGGTTGGGTTGTGCTGGGTCTTGCTGCAGCACCAACTCCTCTTTTCCAGCCCCAGTGACCCACCAGCACGTGCTGGACCACGATGAACATGACACAGCTGCTGCAGTGAAATGAGGAGAAGGCAAAAAGTTAAGGAAGCTTTGCAAGTTTATCATCTTGCTACCAACCTAGGGGCAACTGTAGGCTCTGGAATGCTCCTCTTCTCAAAGTCAAAGGCTTGCTGCTGCTGGCTCCTGTCACTCAGGCATGACACTGACATCAGACTTTCATTTATTGACATTGAAGGACACTTGTTGAAGGGACTCGGGGGGCCAGGATGGAGCAAACAGGGGGGCAAGGATGGAGCAAACAGGGGGGCCAGGATGGAGCAAACAGGGGGGGCCAGGATGGAGCAAACAGGGGGGGCCAGGATGGGCCTCTCAACAGCGCCCACAAATCACTGAGGTTACACCTTCTGCCTTCCTCTTCTTCAGGGATGGCCATCAAGTCCCATTACAAGATCTAAATCCAAGTCTCAGCTCTCAACTAAAGACCTCTGAGCATCAAGACTTTTGAAGGTTTATCCCAGGTGAAGGTTAGGAGAGCACCTTCCAAATCATTCTATGAATTAAAACCTTGCCCTGGTTTCAGGGCTGGAAGGGAACTTGAAGATCATCCACAGCCCCGACCTCCTGGATGCCTCTCACCAGCCCAGGTTGCTCAAGGCCTCATCCAACCTGGTCTTGAACACCTCCAGAGAGAGGACATCCACAACCTCCTTGGGCAACCTCTTCCAGAGTCTCCCCACCCTCACTGTCACCAATGTCTCCCTCATCTCCAGCCTCAATCTGCCCTCTTCCAGCTTACAAGCTAAGAATTATTTCACAAGTGCTACCATTTGGATTTCAGCTGAAATCTGACAACTTCAGGAGAACTTTCCAGCCTGGATACGTTCCCAAAAAATAACTACCTAGGGAAAGTAATGAGGAGTGGAAAAAAGTGGAGCTTTCTTTTGCACAAACAAGAAGGTAACATCATCCAAAGAGCGGGAAATGGGAGTCGGGATCTTGGCACCGGCCCCTGGCGAGGTGTAGCAGTTGAAGCCATTGTTTTATGATGTTTAGATTGCCACCATAAAATGACACAGCTCTAGAAAACTGATTACATGGGTTTGTTTTTATTTCCTTCTCTTAAAGGCAACCATGGAGCTGGAACTGCAGAGCTAGGAGCATGGAGAAGTCCACACTTCATTCGAGCTCGATCGCAGCAGCTGAGTGAAGGAGAGGTGAATCTCCACAGGCAAGCAGCCAGCTCCTAACATCTTCCTCACAGATTCACAGATGCATGAAATGGGTTTGCCTTGGAAGGGACCTCAAAGACCATCCAGTTCCAACCCCCTGCCATAGGCAGGGACACCTCCCACCAGCCCAAGTCGCTCAAGGTCTCATCCAACTTGGCCTTGAACACCTCCAGGCAGGGAGCATTCACAACCTGTGTCAGTGTCTCCCTGCCCTCACTGGCAAGAATTTCTTCCACATCGCCACTCTCAGTCTGCCCTTCTCAAGCTTCTCTCCATTCTCTCTCATCCAATCACTCCCAGCCCTTGTCAAAAGTCCCTTCCCAACTTTCTTGTAGGGCCCCCTTCAGGTACTGGAGGGCCACTATAAGGTTGCCCTCGAGTTCTTTTGGTTGGAAAAGTCTTCCAAGATCACTGAATCCAACCTTCAGCCCAGCACCACCATGGCCACTAAACCCTGTCCCCGAGTGCCATGGCCACAGATTTCTTGAACACTTCCAGGGATGGGGACTCCACCACTTCCCTGGGCAGACTATGCCAATCCCTGACCACTCTTGCAGCAAAATAAAACTGTCCTCATCTCAAACTTAACCCTCCCCTGGCACAATTTCAGGCCACTGCCACTCCTACTACCACCTCGTACTAGAAAAGACCAACTTGAACCTCACTGCAGCCTCCTTTCAGGGAGGCTACAGTTTAGTGGTCCTGGGGACTGGGTTACAGATGGACTCCATCTTAAAGGTCTTGTCCAACCTTAATGTTTGTGTGACTCTCTGATAGAATCATAAAGATCCTATGGAAGAGAACTCTAAGGTACTCAGGTCCAACCTTCTACCCAACACCTCCAAGACCACTGGACCATGGCCTGAACTGCCACATCTACTCCTTTGTTAAACACCTGCAGGGATGGGGACTCCACCACCTCCCTGGGCAGCCTCTTCCAACCCCTGACCACTCTTGCAGCAAAGAAATGTTTCCTCATGTCCAACCTAACCTTCTCCTGGCACAATTTCAGGCCATTTCCTCTCCTTTTATCACCTGAGACTAGGAAGCATTCAACCCCAGATGTGGTTTTCTCTGCAGTTGGTGGCTTCTTATTTATCCACCACTAAGCCACATCTAAACCCCTCCAGGGATGGTGACTCCACCAGCTGCCTGGGCAGCCTGTTCCAATGCCTGACACCTGTTTCATGTAGCTAGGAGCCAGGAGAGGGTAGAGGGAGAGACACTCTGGAGGGAATTCAAGACTGCTCTTGCGTAGGAGCTTCAGGAGATGTGGAAGTCAACAGGAAGAAGTGCAAATGTTATAAAGCTATCTGTTTGAGGCCAACATAAACCAGACACCTTTGTAGCTTCATTTGCTCCAAAGCCATGAAATATAAATCACAAAAAGCCTTTTCTCCAGAGGCAGAATGGTGTCAGGTTTGAAACCCACGCTCAGCAGTGGATTTTTCCTAAAAAACAATAATGTATCTAAATCATTGTTTCCAGACAGCCTCCAGGATCTGACTGGGGTTGAGCTTAGGTTTGGGTTTTTTTGGGTTTTTTTGCTATTTATTACCCTGACAATGTCATGCCCTGCAGTATTTTTGGGAGAGTTTTATGCCTCCTTACTGCTCTGTGTTTCACACAGCCCTTCATTTGGGGTTCCAGTTTTGCATGGGGGGAGGAAAAGAGCAGAGTTGAGTCTGGGCATGAAAAGGTTCTTAAAATATTCTCCACCTGCTTCAAAACATGCTTGGAAAAATCAAAGGTCAGCAAAGGAAGGGATTGTCCCCCTGTGCTTGGCACTGCAGAGGTCACACCTTGAGTGCTGGGGTCAGTTTTGGGTCCCTCACTCCACTGTTGAGGGCTGGAGTGGGTCCAGAGAAGGGCAATGAAGCTGGGAAAGGCTCTGGAGAACAGGGCTGGGGAGAAGCAGCTGAGGGAGCTGGGGTGGTTTAGCCTGGAGAAGAGGAGGCTGAGGGGAGACCTCATTGCTCTCTGCAGCTCCCTGAGAGGAGGCTGCAGTGAGGTGGGGTTGGGCTCTTCTGCCTAACCTCAGGAGATAGGAGAGGAAATGGCCTGAAATTGTGCCAGGAGAGGGTTAGGTTGGAGGTGAGGAAACATTTCTTTGCTGCAAGAGTGGTCAGAGGTTGGAAGAGGCTGCCCAGGGAGGTGGTGGAGTCCCCATCCCTGCAGGTGTTTAACAAAGGAGTAGATGTGGCAGTTCAGGCCATGGGCCAGTGGTCTTGGAGCTGTTGGGTAGAAGGTTGGACCTGAGTATCTTAGAATCATAAAGATTCTATGGAAGAGAACTGTGTCATAGATTCACACAAACATTAAGGTTGGACAAGACCTTTAAGATGGAGTCCATCTGTAACCCAGTCCCCAGGACCACTAAACTATAGCTTGAAGCTCCACACTTACACCCTTCTTGAACACCTCCAGGGATGACAACTCCACCACCTCTCCGGGCAGCCTGCCCCAGGGCCTGACCACTCTTGCCTTAAAGAAATGTCTCCTAATCTCCAATCCATGATTCTAAACCCACAGTAGTTCCAAAATGGGGAAGTGGCAGGGGGCCAGAGTGCTTCAGAGCAGACTAGAGGAGAAGTCTAGCACAGAGATGACTTCAAGCCACACAGCACAGGTCTGCCCCACTTAAAGCAGATGAGGCAGCATGCAACAGATCTATAATTTAGTGCACAACTTGAGGCTCAATAAAGCTTAGATGAAGCTGCTGCAGAGGGCTCATTTTGGAGAGCTTTGTTACCATGTGCTCCTCAACCAGCCTCGTGTCTATTTAAAAACCAATCCTGTTTTATTAAGTAGCTGCTCTTTGTTCAAGCCTCCTCTGAGAGCTCTTGGGGAGAGGTCTGTGCCCAAGTGTGCTGTGTCATGGGACTGGGTATCATGGCCCAAGAGCTGCCTGCAATGTTAAGGGCATGCATTTTGCATCAGCTCAGCACAGCTGTCAAAGAGCTACAAGGCTTCCAAAGCATCTGATCACAGGAGGACAGAACAGGAGGGGCTGGAAGGGACCTCTGGAGATCATCCAGTCCAAGCCCCCTGCCAAGGCAGGGGCACCTACAGAAGGTCACACAGGAACACATCCAAGGTGGGTTTGGAATCTCTCCAGAGATGGAAACTCCACCACCTCTCTGGGCAGCCTGCTCCAGGGCTCCAGCACCTTCCATTACAGAAGGTTTAGATGGAACTTCTCATGGTCAACTTTGTCCCTTCTACCCCTTGTCCTGTCACTGGGCACCACTGAACAAAGCCTGGTCCCATCCTCCTGACACCCACCCTTGAAGTATTGATCAGCATTGATGAGATACCCTCTCAGGCTGCTCTTTTCCAGCCTAAACAGCCCAAATCCTCTCAGTCTTTTTCCATCAGAGCTGTTCCAGTCCCCTCAGCATCTCTCTGTAGCCCATTACTGTCCCCTCTCCAGCAAGTCTCTGTCCTTCCCAAACTGGGGAGCCCAGAACTGGACACAGCACTCCAGATGTGACCACACCAGGGCGGAGCAGAGGGGAGGGAGAACCTCTCCTCCCCATCACCTTCCCAACCATCCTCAAGACATCCCTTGACCTGCTGGCCACACTCCTCTAGATGCACCCCTGGATGCCATCAGCCTTCTTGGCCACAAGGGCACATTGGTGGTCTACGGTCAGCCTGGTGTCCACCAGCACTCCCAAGAGCAACAGACAGAGGCTAACAGACATGGGGTCTGCACCCACTGGCACATAACCACAGAGGGATACATGAACCTGGAGCAGGAAACAGCAGCTGTGGGAAACCCTCTGGCATCTGCTGAACATTGCCTCCCGAGGAGCAAGTTCCGGGCAGCATGGCCCTGACCCAGCATTTGCTACCTAGAGAGGAGGATGTGAGCTGGTGTCTGAGCCCTGCCAGCCTGCCTCTTAAGAAGAAAAGAGTTATCTGAACTGGGAGTTCCTGGGTTTAAGTCCATTTCCCACTCAGCACAAGAACAGGCAGTGTGTACAATGCGGGGTGGGGCAGCACACCCAGTGCCACCAGCAACCCAGACCTGCTTTGCTCCTGGGAAAACAACCCAGCACTCTCAGTCCCACCGAGCAGATCCTGCACTCTTCATCCCCTGGGACTGCTCTGGGGCAAGACTCCTCCTCTGCAGGGCAATAACCCCAGCACACAAAACACCCCCGTGAAGACAAAATGCCTGACACCTGCCTGGAGCTCAACTTCCCCTCTGTAATTACAGGCTGGAACCTTCCCCTCCCTGCAGGCTTAGAATCACAGAATTGGTTTGGTTGGAAGAGCCCTCCAGGAGCAGTGAGTCCAACCTTCAACTTAACACCACCTTGGTCACTAAACCACATCCCCAAGTGCCATGGCCACAGGTTTCTTGAACACCTCCAGGGATGAGGACTCCACCACCTCCCTGGGCAGCCTGTGTCAATCCCTGACCACTCTTGCAAAGAAATTTGTCCTCATCTCCAACCTAACCCTCTCCTGGCACAATTTCAGGACACTGCCTCTCCTACTACCACCTCATACTAGGGAGAAGAGACCAACCTGAATTTCACTGCAGCCTCCTTTCAGGGAGCTGCAGAGAGCAATGAGCTCTGCCCTCAGTCTCTTCTCCAGGCTAAACCCTCCCAGCTCCCTCAGCTGCTCCTCCCCAGCCTTGTTCCCCAGACCCTTCCCCAGCTCCACTGCCCTTCTCTGGACCCACTTCACACTTCAAACACCACTCCTCGAGCTGCACCTTCACCTTCCCAAGACACTGAAGACATTCTGAAAGCATCACAAAACATTGGACCACCGAGAGGCAGGAGCAGACCCTGGCCAAGCCAGTGGTGCAGAAGTTGTGCTGCCTTCCTGCTGGGAGGAGGACAGGCAGCACCTGATCCAGCACAAAGCTCCACTGGCAGAGGCAGAGAGCCTGGCTGGAGGAAACGTTTTGGACATCTCTGAAGCAGCCAAGGGAGCTGATGCACTTCCAGCACTTCGTGGAGTGCAGTCACAGCATTTGGAGCCAGCTCTCAGCATTCTCAAGTGCTTGTCGGGTTCAGGAGCTGCTGGTTGCAAGAACAGGACCCAGCAGAAGGAACATTTTTAG
Source organism: Ramphastos sulfuratus (assembly GCA_013399055.1). NCBI lineage: Eukaryota > Metazoa > Chordata > Aves > Piciformes > Ramphastidae > Ramphastos > Ramphastos sulfuratus. Next base: position 47,374 of record WBNM01003892.1, on the reverse strand, counting down.
CATGGATGAGTTCAGCAACCTGCTCCCACACTCGGGCTCCAACACCACGTGGGGCACAGCTGAGCAGCACAGCATAGAGTTCCACCAGCTCCTTGGAGTGTGCTCCTCACCAAAAGCACACTCAGGGACACCTCCAGTTAGAGCAGGGTCCTCGGGACCACAGTCAGTCTGATCTTGAGTGTCTCTGGGGATGGGGTCTCCATCACACCTCTGGGCAACTGTTCCAGCATCTCATCACCTTTACTGTGCAGAACTTGCTCCTGATGTCCAACCTGAATCTGCCCTGCTCCAGTTTCAAACCATTGCCTCTCATCCTATCAGCACAGGCCCTTCTGAACAGCCCCTAATCAGCCTTCAGATATGAAATGCAGCTCTAAGGTGTCCCTGGACCCTTCTCTTCCCCAGGCTGAACAGCCCCAACTCTCCCTCACTGTCCTCACAGCAGAGGTTCTCCAGCTCTCTGATCATCTTCATGACCCTCCTCTGGACCCACTCCATCAGGGCCATGTTCTTCCTGTGTTGAGGGTTCCATAGGTGGACATGGCACTGCAGGTGAGGTCTCCCCAGAGCAGAGGGGGATTCCCTCTCCCCACTTTGGATGCAGCCCAGGCTGCCATTGGCCTTCTGGGCTACAAGTGCCCATTGCTGGCTCCTGTGCAGCTTCTCACCTACCAGCACCCTCAAGCTCTTCTCTGCAGGGCTGCTCTCAATCCCTTCACCCCCAGCCTGGACTGATAACCAGGATTGTCTCAGCCTAGGTGCAGGATCTTTTACTTCACCTTATTGAAGCTCATGAGGTTCTCCTGAGCCCACTTCTCCAGCTTGTCTAGGACCCTCTGGATCCCTCCTGCAGCTCCAGTGTGTGCTGTCCAACTACAGCCACCCCATCTCATGTCAACAAGAACACATCATCCAAGCAGAGACAACTGCTCCAAAACCATGAGACAAGCAGGAAAAATCAGTGAGCCTCCAGAGACTGAAATGCTCCAAGCTAACCTCACCCTCAAGTGGCAACTGCCCATACAGAGGACTTTATAGTGACTGTTCCTCAGGGGAGATGACACAAAAATCTCTTCTGAAGGTCATGGGCATCGGTCCCAGTGCATGCAGAAAATGCTAATTTAATAATAGTCAATCAAATCTAAGCCAGGCTTGATAGCTAGGAATGCAAACAACTCATTTTCAGCTAAACACCCATTCTGTGTCCACCAGCTGCACTGGGAGGGATAAAAACAACCCAAAACCTAAGGACAAAAGGAAAAAAACACCAAAATAAAAAAAACACACACAAAAAAAAAAAGCAACCCACAAAACAGAGCAAGTTTAGTGAAGATGAAGAGAGAAGAGAGGAGAGAAAAGCCAAATCAAGTTATTTTAAAGCCAGCTGAGAATAAACTGAACTCAAGAAGAATTTCATCACTTCCACCAACTTAAGCTCCAGCCAGAAGAGGAGGAGAACGTCACTCACAGCCCACAGCACCACCAACCCGGGAGCCACTCTGGCTCTCAAGAACACCAAGTGCTCAGCAAAGCACCCAAAGGATGCAGGCCCCTTACAGAGGACACCCACGGGGATCACTCTGCAGAGATGTGACTGCAGGTGACGATTCCTTGCTGCATCGGCACAGCACTGCCCCAGCCCTGTTCAAGGAGAGCTGTTGCTGCTTTCTAGGGGCTGTGGTCAGGGACAACAGCTTCTGTGTTTGGTCCCTGGCTGTCACCAACCAGACTTACAGGCTGGGAGACTTTTCTGCTACTCAAAGTTCAGAGGAGCAGGCTCATAGGTGGGGTTGCCAGTATCAACAGGCAGAGAAAACAGCTGTGATGGAGCACTGGTGGCCACGGGCAGAAAGGCCAGCCCAGGGTTCCTCACTGCCATGACCACCAGCCTCACAAAAGAGCCCACCCACACATTTGCTCACTTGGCAGCACCTAGAAGGAAAGCAGGTGGGGGTCACAGAACCAATCACAGAGCTGCTGAGGGGGCGATCACTGAGTCCAACCACTCATCCCGAGCTCACAACCCCACTGCTGACACTAAACCACATCCCTCAGCACCACATCCACACCTCTTTCCAATCCCTCTGAGGATGGGGATTCCACCACCTCCCTGGGCAGCCTGTTCCAATGCCTGAGAACCTTTGCTGGGAAGGATTTTTTTTTTTCCCTGATATCCAACCTGAACCTCCCCTGGCACATCTTGAGGCTGTTTCCTCTTGCCCTGCCACTTATGTGAGAAGAGACCAACCCCACCTACTCCAACCTCCTTTCAGGGAGCTGTTGGAAGCAATAAGATCTCCTTCTTCATCTCCAGACTTAAACACCCCCAGTTCCCTCAGCTGCTCCTCAACAGACCTGTTCTCCAGACCCTTCCCCAGCTTGGTTGTCCTTCTCTGGTCATGCTCCAGGCTCTCAATGTCCTTCTTGGAGCGAGTGGCCCAAAACTGACTCCAGTATTTGAGGTGTGACCTTACCAGTGCTGAGCAGAGTGGGACAATCACATCCCCAGCCCTGCTGGCCACACTATTGCTGATGCAAGCAGGGATGCCTTTGGCCGCCTTGGCTACCTGGGCACACTGCTGGCTCACATTTAGCCAACATGGCCATCAATCATCAACTGCACACTCCCCAAGACAATCCCTGTTGTGGGCACAAGAAGCAGGTCACTGGTATATGGAGCACAGCATCACCTCCAGCCAGCCCCTGTCCTTTCCTGAGCTCCACTGATAGAGCCAGGTGAGTAACGCCCTGCACTGACCCACTTAGCACCTTGGCTTCAGCAGGTGGTGCCAGCAAAGAGCAGACCAAGCCCTTGATCTTTAAACTGAACCTGCAGACTATCAATTAGCCCTTAACAAGGGTCTGGCCCAGACCAGGCAGGGGCACATGATTGAGTTGTTGGTGCATTAGTCACCACCAGTGATATGGGTGCTTGTGCCACCAGGACACCAAGTCAAAACAGGAGGAGCATGACGTAGCATAAAAGCAGCGCGGCACAAGCAGACGACTCATGAGCCTGCATAAAGTCAGATCCATTTGGAAAGGTTCAAGCTCACTTCACCAGCAAAATGAGTTTGCCTCTGGACTGGCATTTTGCTTCATGGGAGAGTCATGCTCTTAATTTGGTTGTGAATGCCCTCAAGCTGGACTGACTGTCTCCTCCAACCACAGCCAGGAGCGCACAACCCAACTGCTGAGCAGGCAGCTCCCAAGCTTTAACAAGACTGTCCTCTAGATGACATCCACTTCTGAGCAGCCCAAAAATAGGCTCAGGCATATCACACAGTAGCCTGGTTGGAAAAGAGCTCAGGACCATGGAGTCCAACCATAATCTAACATCTCCCTGTACACAACTGTGGGACTAAGCTGTCCCTAAGCTCCTCATCCAAATGGCTTTTAAACACCACCAGGAATGGTGACTCTGCCGGAATAGCTCCCTGGTTCTTTCTTCTTCTTCCTGATCCCTGCAGAGCTCCTACTTCTGCTGTAGGATCTCTAAACTCAAAAGCATCTTTTGGTCGGGCATTGGCACAGGCTGCCCAGGGAGGTGGCAGAGTCCCTATCCCTGGAGGTGTTCAAGAAAGGTGTGGCCACGACACCTGGGGACATGGTTTAGGGGGCACAGTGGTGTTGGGTTGATGGTTGGCCTGGCTGATCTTGGAGGGCTTTTCCACCTGAAACAATCCTATGATTCTATGATTCAAGAGCCACACTTGATGTTAGCTCACTCCATGTGAAGGCTGACTTTAATTAGAGCATGAGAATTACTTCCTGCTGTCCGTGAGAGTCAAGTTAGGAAGGTAACAGCCTAAGACCTGATACAGAAGCACACTGGGCCAGCCACCAGCATGGTGGATCATGAGTGGATCACCACTCATGCTAATCACCCATGGCTGCTTTCATCCTCTTCTGTTTTTTTTGGGTTTTTTAATACAGAATCATGGAATGGGTTGGCTTGGAAAGGATTTTCAAGATCATCCAGTTCCAACCCCGCTGCCATGGGCAGGGACACCTCCCACCAAGCCCAGGTTGCTCAAAGCCTCATCCAACCTGGCCTTGGACAGCCCTAGGGAGGAAGCATCCACAACCTCCCTGAGCAACCTGTTCCAGTGTCTTCCCACCCTCACTGTCAAGAATTTCTTCCTAATCTCCAGTCTCCATCTTCCAGCTCAAAGCCATTTCTTTATAATGTCCAAGGTAAGACTTGCATCTGCCTAACATTAAAAAAAACCAACTTGGAGGCAGCTTTTGGAAGAAACTTCAGAAAAATCAACTATTAGAGCCCCCAAACGGTTGTTTTGCTTTGGTGCTGTCTTCCCATGAAAGCACACAAGGATAAAAGACCTCGTAGGGTGGCAGGGCCAAGGAGATGTTTTACTGACACAGAGATTTTTAAGTCAAGAACACCAACTAAGAGAGCAGTTCTGCAGTTTGGTGTTTCAGGTGTGGCCACAAAGCCAGGCAGTGTCTGCAGATAGAGAGGGCAGTGCCAGGCAATGTGCTCAGCACTCATCAAGCAGGACCTGCCCAGCTTGGTCATCACTTGGCCCTTCTGTAGCTGCTACAATCACAGAATGCATTGGGTTGGAAGGGGCCCTCAAAGGCCATCCTGCCCAAACACCCTGCAGGGAGCATGGGCATGGAATCACAGAAAGGCTTAGGCTGGAAGGGACTTTAGAGATCACCTGCTCCAACCTCCCTGCCATCTCCAGCTAGATCAGGCTTCTCAGCACCCATCAGGTTTGACCTTGAATGTCTCCAGGGATGGGGCCTCAACCACATCCCTGGGCAACCTGCTCCAGTGTTTCACACAATCACAGAACATACGGGACTGAAGGGACCTCTGGAGATCATCCAGCCCAACCCCTCAGCCAGAGCAGGGTCACCTTGAGGAGGTCACACAAGAACACATCCAGATGGGCTTTGAATGTGTCCCCAGAAGAGACTCCTCCACCACCCTCGTTGTAAAGTACTTCCTCCTGATGTTTAACAGCCATACAGAGCAGGTGCTTGGGGACATGGTGTAGTGACAGACTCCACCTGGTGGAGTGGGCACAGTGGCTGGACGTGATCATCTTAGAGGTCACAGGATCACAGAACTTTATAGAGGCTGGAAAGGACCTCCAGAGATTGAATCCAACCCTCCTGCCAAGGCAGCATCACCCAGGGTAGTTCACACAGGAACACATCCAGGCAGGTTTGGAAAGCCTCCAGAGAAGGAGACTCCACAGCCTCTCTGGGCAGCCTGCTCCAGGGCTCTGTCACCCTTACAGTAAAGAAGTTTCTCCTTCTGTTGAGGTGAAACCTTCTCTGTTACAGTTTGTGTCCATTGCTCCTTGGCTTATTGCTGATGACCACTGAAAGAGATTTGCCCCAGGCACCTGACATCAATATATCTGCATACATGGATCAGATCTCCTCTCAGCCTTCTCTTCTCCAAACTAAACAGCCCCAGGTTGCTCAGCCTCTCTTCGTAGGGCAGATTCTCAAGTCCCCAGATAATTCTTGTGGCTCTCTGCTGGGCTCTGTCCAGCAGGTCCCTGCCTCTCCTTTCCACCCTGGATGGCTGTGTGATACATCCAACCCAGGCCTCCCCTGCTGATGGCCAGCTCAGCAGAAACCCTTCCCGCCAGCATTCCTGGGTCCTCCACTTCCCTCCTTCCAGCTTCACCTGGACACCCCATTCCAGCAGAGGCACACAACGGCAGCCAAGCTAATTTTCAACAGACCTTGGCTCCCAAGCTGCCTTTTGTCCTTTGGCTGATAAGGGCCTCAGCAAACGAAGCAGATAAAAGGTGAGCCCTGCGTGGCCATGGCCAAGTCCCACGCGTCCCAACCGCCACTGCTGGCACTTTATTAAGCCCAGGGCAGAACCCAGCTCATAAATCTTCAGGTCATCAGTAATTTCTTGGTGATACTTGTTAACAAAGAACCAGGACCTAATTGCAGCATGGCTGTGTAAAGGTAAGAGGGAAAGAGGCACAGGGGAGATTAAATCCCACTTATCTGCGCCCAGTATCTGGCATTTTTTTATTGCCAAGTGGAACGACTGCTCCGGGAACTGGGCCAGAAAAAAAGAGAGTTGGGCTGATAGCACAGCCCCAAGACGTCACAGGTGCTACTGAGAACTTCAAATTAAGGGTCATATCCATGAAGCATGCTGAGCTTTTGGTGAAGAAACACCAGGGACCTTCACTGGATCACAAGTCAAGGCTCTCCAGGACAAGCAGAGAGTGGTTTTGGTTGGGAAAGACCTCCAAGATCACAGAATCAAGGAATGGTAGAGGTTGGAAGAGACCTCCAGAGATCATCCAGTCCAACCCCTCTCCCAGAGTAGGGTCACCCAGGAACACACCCAGGTGGGTCTTCAAAGTCTGCAAAGGAGGAGACTCCACAACCTCTCTGGTCAGCCTGCTCCAGGGCTCTGGCACACTCACAGTGAAAAGGTTTTTCCTCCCGTTCATGCTGGAATCTCCTCTGCTCAAGCTTGCACTAAGGAATGAGGGCACACCTCAGGCTCCTCTGCTCCCAGCCCCAGCTCCCTCAGCCTGTCCTCACAGGCAGATGTTCCACTGCCTTCAGCATCTTTGTGCCTCTGCCCTGGACTCTTTCAGGCAGTTCCCTGAGGTTCTCCTTGAACTGAGGGGCCCAGAACTGGACACAATATTCCAGACATGGCCTCACCAGGGCAGAGTATATCACCAAATCCAACTGTCAAGCTAAGACCACCATGGCCATCAAATGACATTCCCAAGTAAAATGCTAAGTGTTTGTACCCAAGGTGCTATGGTACCAGGATTCCTTAAGGCAAAGAGGTCTCATTCAGCATTTGGAATTAATAAAGCAGATAATAATAATAAAGCAGGTTCAAGAAAGGGACTTTTAACAAGGGCTTGTAGTGACACAATGAGAGGCAATGGATTGAAGCTTGAGAAGGGGAGATTGAGCCTGGAGATTAGGAAGAAATTCTTGACAGTAAGGGTGGGGAGACACTGGAACAGGTGTAGATGCCCCCTGCCTGAAGCTGCTCAAGGCCAGCTTGGATGAGGCCTTGAGCAACCTGGGCTAGTGGAAGGTGTCCCTACCCATGGCAGAGGATTAGAGCTGGATGATCTTTAAGGTCCCTTCCAACCCAACCCACTCTATGAAGCTACGAGCAAGATGGTTTCATCTGTAGGAAACTAATCAGAGAAACTTCCAGAGCTCACAGAACTCCAGAAAATCCATGCACATCCCCAGTCCACCACCACTCCATGCTCAGAGGACATCCAGGTTACTTGCTGGGAGATATATTTTGAGCATGATGAGCTTCAAGTTGGTTTTGCAATGCTTTTTAATAAATTAACTTCTCCCCCTAATGTTCAGTCAGCTGCATTGGCTCTGGGCTCTGCTAGCTTGATCTTTAATTTCAGTAATTAATTTAAAAGCTGGGAGACCTGAGCTCCCTTCATTCAGAGTCTGAAGAGGATTCTGATGCTGTAAGATAGAGCTGGGGTTTCCATGGAGCTGTTTTGCAGAGCATTCCCTTTCAACAACAACAAAACCCCAAACCCCTGATACATCACATTTTTGGCAAAGGGCTGGGAGGGGTGATCCAACCCAAACTTTGCAAGTATGGAGGCCTTTCCTTTGCAGCAGTTCCTGCTGCTTCACTGATTTAGTTTAAGCCAGGATGGAGCTGTGAACAGTGTGATGACCACAGCTACATGCCTGCTCCTACTGCTCAGGGCCATAAGGCAGGAAACTGAGGAGTCAGAGCATCATGGTTGCAGTTGAGTGCCCACAATAGCCTAGGAAGGGTGCCTGGGCTTGCCTACATTGTCAGTGGGGCACAGGCTCAAGTCTATGCTCAAGCCCAGGCTTGCTCACATTCTTTCCATGCTAGCAGGCTCTCAGGCTCAGCTTCAGAGCCCTGCTGAAGTGGAAAATTCAAGTCCTGCCACAAAGCCCAGCAGAGCCTTCTTGCCACTGGACAGCAGCGAGGTCCCACATACAACTAGAGCCAAGCGCAGCACGCAGATGCTCCCTACGCAGACCACGAGGCTTTGAGCCAGGGAAGCTCTGAGCCACCAGGCTTTGCACACCAAAGCCTACTCACAGACCCAACAGTGACATGGCCAGGGACGAAGAGAGCTTGGCACAGGGCAGATCCTTCCTTTCTCTCTTAGTCCTCCTCAATTTTTGCTCTCATGCATTCTCAGTCGCATACCTGAGCGACCCAAGTCATCTAGAGAGCATTGCTGGCTCTGAGCCTTCATTCAAGACTTATAAGAACCATCTGAAGAAGGTTCAGCTCTTTCCCTCCATCCAACACACCATTTAGAAGAGCACTCTGTATTTATTATTTTTTATATGGATCCATTCTCAGTTTAATGTTTCAAGTTTTATTTTATTTCTCCGTCCAAGCCACCTGTATTAAGCAGAGCTAAGCATCAGGCAGATTAATGCATTAATCAAAGGAAGCCTTTTCCAAATTAAAACCATAGAAGAGGCACCTCTTCATCTTTTCCTGCACTAAAGTAACTGAAATACTTTTTCTGTCTGGCACAAGAGCATGTTCAGGACTGAATTCCCTAAAGAAGATGTGAAAATCCCTTTCCCTAAGTGTGGTTGGCTGTAACATACCAGCCCTTGAAGGCCAGCTTACGGGGGACAGACTGCTCTTCCTTCCAAAACTCAACTGTGGCTTTCAATATCTAAACTGATCACTCCACAAAGAGAGGTAGAGAACATCAAAAGCACCTTGAGAACCCTTTACAGTTATGGCAAGACCTCTGCATGTCACCTCTTGCTTTGAAGAGAGAAGAAACTCTGCTCTCCAAGCACAGGTTGGCGACGAATGTGCCAGCAAAGCACTGGAGGCAAACTCACTCTGGAATGGAAAGCACTGAAAGCCAACACTGCTAACATCTGCCTGCTCAAAACTGCTTTCCACCAAAAGCAGTGATGCCATCTGGCAGGGCTAAGGTGACAGAACACACAGCCTAGGCAGCTAGACCAGATGAACGTTATAGATCCCTTCCGATGGAAATACTCCATCCTAAATAAAGTTACTCATAGAATGGTAAGGTTGGAAGGGACCTCAAGGATCATCCAGTTCCAACCCCCTGCCATAGGCAGGGACACCTCCCACTAGCACAGGTCACTCAAGGCCTCCTCCAACCTGGCCTTGNACCCCCAGGGCCTGTTCCTCAGGGCTGCTCTCAGCCATTCCCCACCCAGCCTGGAGCTGTGCTTGGGATTGTGCCTACCCAGGTGCAGGACCTTACACTTGGCCTTGTTGAATGTCATGAGGTTGGCCTGGGCACAGCTCTGCAGCCTGTCCAGGTCCCTCTGGATGGATCCCTGCCCTCTAGCAAGTCGACTGTGCCACACAGCTTGGTGCCAGCTGCACACTTGCTGAGGCTGCACTGATTCCTCTGTCCATGGCACTGACAAAGCTGTCAAACAGCACTGGTGCCAGCACTGACCCGAGAGACACCACTTGGCACTGGTTTCCAGGTGGACATTGTGCCCTTGATCACCACTCTCTGCGTACGCTACCACCTCTCTCCAACACCACCCTTCAGGCCCCTATCAAAGATGCCCTGAAGACTTTGCACTGGTCTTCAACTCATTTCCAACCCCACCCCACAAGCAGCTTATCTAGACTTTGTTCCCAACCCCTGCGACCCCGTTCGATCCGTGCCCTCCATTCACTCTATCTCACCACGCGTTTCTCCCCTTCATACCAGTGGAGCTACTCACACAGGACTCCAATCAGCCCAGCACTTCAGCATGCCCTTCAAGGTCCATCAGTTCAATTGCTTCAAGGCCAGGAGTCATCTGTGCTAAGTGCTTGGTAAGGATTAGGGCAGCAGCCCTGCGGAAATGGACATCCACAAACTGCAAGGTTCAGAGGCTGCTGCAGCGTCAGCAGTGGTGAAGGCCACACTGCTCCATCCTGATGGCACAGCTCCTGCCTGCCAGGCTTTCTCTGTGCACCACTCCTGATGAAGCCAGCCCCCTTCACCTCTCTGCCTGTCAGCAGCACCACAAAGGCACCTGGCACTGCTGCTGCAGAACACCACACTGATGCTGAGCCCAGGACAATGCTCCTCCAACTTGGTGATTACACACAACCCCAAGCCTAAGAGATCATGAGATGTTAACAACCCCTGTGGAACATCTCCCAGGGCACTGCAGGCTGCATTGTTGTGACATTAAAGCTTTGGAGCTGGGGACAGAAGAGAACAAAGTACCCATCTATTTTTTCACTGTTTGTTGTTTCTGCCTGCAGAGACACACAGGCTGGTCTGTTGAGCAGGGCTGCAGTCCTTTAGCTGTGCTCTTTGTCCACTGAATGCAGGAACTGTCAGACCTGGAGCTGATATCAGACCATGCACATTTAGTAACAATTTGGGTACAATTCACTCACACCAACTCCAAGACCTCAGCAAACTCTGTGCATGCAGTTGCTGCATGGCAGCAATCCACCTCCACTCAATTCCAGGGCCATGAGGCAGGTTTAACATGCTCAAACACTTTTCCTTCAGCAGCTACTTCCTTGAAGCAGCAATTCCATCCACTGCATCTTTGCCCAATCAAGGCAACACTTCCCCTCTGCAATCCCTTCTCTCTGGCAGGACACCATCTCCAGCTCTCTAAGAACCAACACAAGCTCTTTGTGGGCTTAGCACAAAAACACAAACACAGCTTTTCCCTTTCTCACACAGCAGTTCTCATCCACAACCTCACCCAAAACACCTTCCAGCTTCTTATTGGCTAGGGGTGTTCAAAGAGGCAGCAAGGTTAAAAGGCAGCACAAAGGCCTCCTCCACCACTGCTGCAACACCACTTGTGCACAGGAGCAAGGAAGCAGAAAGCAAAAGGAGTTCCAGGTTTTCCCTCCTCTCAGGGATGCTTTTTCTTCACTCTGTGCACAGATTCAACCTTGCTTATCAAGCTGAGACATCAGCAACCAGCATTTGCCCTACACCCACAGCAGGACTGGGAAAGCACATTTTGAAAGCTCCTCTACAAACTCCTCCTCTTCAGTGAGGCCAGGTTGAGAGAGTTGGGATTGTTCAGCCTGAAGAAGGCTCCAGGGAGAACTTCTGGTGGTCTTTCAGTGCATAAAGAGCATCTCAGAAAGCTGGGGACAGACTTTTGAACACAGCCTGTTGTGACGAGATAAAAGGTGATGGTCTGAACTCAAAGAAGGTGACTCAGACTGGAGAGAAGGAAGAATAACGACTGACACAGGTTGTCCAGAGAGGTTTTTAATGCCCCTTCCCTGCAGATATTCAAGGCCAGGTTGTCTGGGGCTTCAAACAACCTGCTCTAGCAGGTGATGTCCCTGCCCATGGCAGGGGATTGATCTTTAAGGTCACTTCCAAGCCAAACCAATCCGTGGATCTATAAAAACCTGTGAGAATCACCCCAACACAACACCAGGGCATGAGGGAGCTGTCTGCTTGCAGAGGAGCTTCCAGGACCAAAACCATGATGTGGAAGTTTGTAGGAAAACCCTTCCCAGTTCTGAGGTGCAGAAAAACCTGCTGGACCTTGCTGTGCACAAGGTGTTTGAAGGAAACTTCAGGAACTGCCAGACCTGGAGGTGAGCTCAAACTGTTCACATTTAAGAGTTTGGGTAAGATTCACTCGCAGCAACCTCTGTGCATGCAGCTCCTGCACGGCAGCAATCCACTTTCACTTGATTCCAGGGCCATGAGGCAGGCTTAACGTGCTCAAACACTTTTCCTTGAGCTACTGAGCAGCTATTTCCCAACCTCATTCTAAACATAGAGGCTCCTCATCCTTAACGACCTCGATGAAAGATCTCCAGCGCTTACGCAGGAGGGCTGACAATGTGTCTGCAGCGTCAGATAGTCACAGGTACAATAAAAGCAGTTCACTTCTGTTCAAGGTTAAGAGTTGAAACCAGATACTCGGATCACTAAACCCCTTCCAGAGTTGAAATGAGACACTCAAGAGATCAGGAAACCTTCCAGAGGTTCTTCAGTTTAAAAATAATAAAAACAACTAAAGCTTAAGGTGAAAAAAAAAATAAAATATATCTTCCAGTTCATGAATCAGTGGAAAAGGAGGGCAGGTTCTGCTTCTGCACCTACTCCACAACACAGCCAAATACCAAGTGTAATAAAGGTGATTATTTGATATGCAGGTTGGAAAGGACCCCTGGAGATTGAGTTAAAACCCCCCTGCCAAAGCAGGCTCACCTAAAAAAGGCCATGCAGGAACACATCCAGCTGGGTTTTGAACACCTCCAGAGATGGAGACTCCACCACCTCTCTTGGTCTTTGGGTTAAGGTTACAGAATCACAGAATCCATTGGGTTGGAAGGGACCCCAAAGGTCATCCAGTCCAACCCCCATGCACTCAGCAGGGACATCTCCAACTAGAGCAGGATGCTCAGAGCCTTGTGGAGCCTCACCTTGAAGATCTCCAGGGCTGAGGCCTCAACCATCTCCCTGGGCAGCCTGGTGCAGTGTTCCAGCACCCTCATGGTGCAGAACTTGTTCCTCACATCCAATCTAAATCTGCTCTGCTCTCATTTCAAATCTCATTGCCCTCATCCTGTCCCTGCTGGCCTTTGGGAACAGTGCCCATGCAGCCTTCTTATCACCAATAATTATTTCTATCATTAATAATAAAGTAATTTTAGTAATCCTCAGTCCTAAGAAGGTGGCATTTGAATAATTACCACCACCACCAAGTTCAGGTTTGCAGTTGGAGATGATTCATGGAATGGTTTGGGTTGGAAGGGACCTTAAAGATCATCACTACAAGCCCTTGTAAAAAGCGTGGCTCAGCACTTAGGGAAGGGCAACTAAGGCCTATTTCAAGTCTGATTTAGAGAGCATTTAGCAAACATCTGATTGTAGCAAAACAGAAATATGGCTGTTTGCCCTATAAACACAGTTTGATAATAAAGGTAGGCTTTAAAATGCTGTGACGTGGAACATTCCCCACCCTTAAAGGATTTCCTTAAGAGCAGTAACCACATCATTAGCATTTTCTCTCTCTCTCTCTCCTCACACATTTATATATACAAATAATACACCTTTCAAACCCCAAATCACTCCAACTCCAGCCTTTTATTTCACTTCCACAACAGAATTAGCCCTGCTACCTGCACACACTTCTGGAACTCACTTCTGGGAGCTCCTTCGAGCCACAGCTCAAAAGGATCCTGATATTGGTGACATCAAATCACCTGTCCTGATTTTTCCTGGTGAGAAAAAAAAAACCAAAAATCTGTCTTCAGAAGTTCCTTTTGTGCAGAAACTAAGCACAGGGAATTCAAAGACACTTCCACCTCTTCACTTAATGCAACCAGGTCACTGAGAACCAAGAGGACAAATTATATCAGGGGGCTTCCTGACTCAGCAGGTCCTCAGGTAGCATCCTGAGGAGACCCCAGGAGACCAGCTTGATGGTGCTGCACTAACTGCTGCTATTCCACAGGAGGTTTCTCCTTCACCACTAACATCACACAATGCATTTTCAAGGCTTAACCGTTAACTCCTCATACTGCTATCTCTGAGCTCCACCTCCATGCAAGCTTTGACCTGAAAGACCAAGGCCACTCCTTGGAGCCACTATTTGACCTTGAGTCAGCAAAGTATAGAGATGATAGTAGAGATTTACCCAGGAGTGAGGGCTCCAGCAAGCTGCAGAATGGATTTAACCAACTACTTTTAAAGCTCTGTTGCTTTCTCCTCACGGCGCCTGCTGTTTCATCACCAGTTATTGGTGCTGTTCATTGTCCTCAGCACTGGCCAGCAGCAACAAAAAGCACTGTTGCTGCAAACTGCACACAGTCCTGAGCTAACTCAGGAGGAATGAGCTGCTACTGCACCCCAAAGGCTCAAGGAGAGGGGTGAAGAAACTTTGCTTTGAAGGGTTGTGAGACTTCAACGCGACCTGGATAATTTTAGTGCTATTCACAGAATGGTAGGGGTTGGAAGGGATCTGTGGAGATCATCCAGTCCAACCCCTCTGCCTAGAGAAGATCACACAGGAACACATTCAGGTGGGTTTGGAATCTCTCCAGAGATGGAGACTTCACCACTTTTCTGGGCAGCCTGCTCCAGGGCTCCAGCACCCTCCAATTAAAGAAGTTCCTCCCCATGTTCAGATGGAACTTCTGATGTTCAAGTTTGTGTCTGTTACCTCCCCCTGATATCATTTGTCCTCTTGGTTCTCAGTGACCTGGTTGCATTAAGTGAAGAGGTGGAAGTGTCTTTGAATTCCCTGTGCTTAGTTTCTGCACAAAAGGAACTTCTGAAGACAGATTTTGGGTTTTTTTTTTCTCACCAGGAAAAATCAGGACAGGTGATTTGATGTCACCAATATCAGGATCCTTTTGAGCTGTGGCTCGAAGGAGCTCCCAGAAGTGAGTTCCAGAAGTGTGTGCAGGTAGCAGGGCTAATTCTGTTGTGGAAGTGAAATAAAAGGCTGGAGTTGGAGTGATTTGGGGTTTGAAAGGTGTATTATTTGTATATATAAATGTGTGAGGAGAGAGAGAGAGAGAAAATGCTAATGATGTGTCTTGTCACAGGGGCACCACTGCAAAGAGCCTGGTCCCATCCTCCTGACATCCACCCTCTAAGTATTGATCAGCACTGATGAGATTCCCCCCTCAGGCTGCTCTTCTCCAGCCTATAAAGCTCCAACTCTCTCAGTCTCTCCTCATCACAGAGATGTTCTAGTCCACTCAGCATTTTTGTAGCACTGCTCTAGTCCCCTCATCAGCATCTTTGTAGCCCTTTGCTGTCCCTTCTCCAGTTGTCCTTCTCCCTCTCTGCTTTACCCTTTATCCTTTCCTTCTTGAACCAGGGAGCCCAGAACTGGACAGGACATTCCCAGTGTGTTTCACTGTGGCTTGGAACAAAGTTCAGAGGAAAAACTGCCTCCCCTTTCCAGTCTGCTCTTTAGAAGGAGCACAAAAGCCAGGCTTCCCTTCCACCAGAAGCAGCACAATGAGACAGAGGCAGGCTCCTTTATCAACCTGAACCGCAAGCTGCTATTCCTGGGTTCACAAAGAGCACTTTTGAGCCTTCTAAATGGATGTGAAGCCGGACGCAGCTAATTGACTTTGTACGAGCAAAAACCTGATAGGAGTTGCCACAAAGCTTTTAATTTGCTAAAAGCAAGAGTTCAAATTCTAAATCTAAGAAAATCCGGGAAAGGCAGGCCACTGGAGCATGACAAGGATGCTATCTGAGGCAATGAAGTCATTTTTATCAGCTTCACAGGGAAGAGGACCTGATGCCACAGCACCGGAGATAGGATGCTCTGCAGGCTAGTGTCAACACAGCATCTGTAAACTGGGTCTGAAGTCCTCTGCTGCTCCCAATCCATAAGCAGGAATTTCAGTAGGAACCACTAACAGCCATGCCAATTTTGATAGGGATGTGTAAAATAATGAAATAAGTTTAAGAATTAAAAACCACCAAAACCTGAAGACTGTCAAACCCTCACTAAATGGGGGGACTGCAGTGCACACACACAAACTCCACTTTTCTACTCACGGGAATAAATTATTTTCATACAATCATTGAGGCTGAAATGCCCTCCAAGATCATCAAGTCCAACCTTGCATGGTCATTAGAACACGTTCCCAAGTGCCACAGCCACACGTTTCTTGAACACCTCCATGGACAGGGACTCCATCACCTCCCTGGGCAGCCTGTTCCAACCCAAACCATGCTTGCAGCAAAGACATCTTTCCACATCTCCAACCTAAACCTCCCCCGGCACAGCCTGAGACCATTCTCACACATCCCTTGAAGCAGCAATTCCATCCACTGCATCTTTGCCCAATCAAGGCAACACTTACCCTCTGCAATCCCTTCTCTCTGGCAGGACACCATCTCCAGCTCTCTAAGAACCAACACCTGAAAACAGCTCTTTGTGGGCTTAGCACAAAAACACAAACACAGCTTTTCTCTTCCCTTTCTCACACAGCAGTTCTCTTCCACAACCTCACCCAAAACACCTTCCTCCTTATTGACTGGGGGTGTTCAGGCAGGCAGCACGGTTAAAAGGCAGCATAAAGGCCTCCTCTACCACTGCTGCAACACCACTTGTGCACAGGAGTAAGGAAGTAGAAAGCAAAAGGAGTTCCAGGTTTTCCCTCCTCTCAGGGATGCTTTTTCTTCACTCTGTGCACAGATTCAACCTTGCTTATCAAGCTGAGACATCAGCAACCAGCATTTGCCCTACACCCACAGCAGGACTGGGAAAGCACATTTTGAATGCTCCTCTGCAGAACTCCTTCCAAAGCCTGTTGAGAAGAACATCCCCAACACAACACAAGGGTATGAGGGAGCCAGCTGATTACAGAGGGGCTTCCAGGTTTAAAAACCCTGACATGGATGTTTGAAGGAAAACTCTCCACAGTTCTGAGCTGCAGAAAAACCTGCTGGACCTCGCTGGGGGGTGTGGGGATGTGTACAGGGTGTTAACCTGCTAGGAATGCCCTGTGCACACAAATGGAAACTTCATCCCTCCTCCCCTCAGCTGAGAAAAGGGAAAGAAAAATAGCTGGTCTAGATTTCCTTCTCACCCCACTTTCAACTGTGGACAGCAGCAACACAGCACATGCCAGCTCCTCCTGGGCTATGGGTCATTCCTCCACAGCTGCCAGCCCCTTGAAAGCCTAGAAAGTCAGCTTAGAGAAACCTCTTCCTTACAGCCCAGCCACTGCTTTTACAACTGTGAATTTCACACCCAGCAGGAGCAAAGGGTAAGTTACAAGCAAATCCTTCCAGCATTTGTTCTGAACCTTCCAAGCCTGGGTTTAATTCATGTCTGCATCTAAGGGTGGTGGTGGGGAAGCAGAAAAAGCATCACTGCAGCTTGAAGAACACTCAGCCTCCAGATCACACTGACACTCAGAGGTGAAGCTCCTGAGAACTAAACCCACCAGCTGAAGCAAAGCCTTGCAGAACTCAACTCCACCATCTGACACCACAGAAGTCACTAGAAGAGAAAGGTCTTTTAGCTCTCGCTCCAGCACCAAACAGCAGGCTAAAGAAGGGAGAGTCCAGGCTGTGAGGACCCAACTCACACCCGTGTGGAGCATGTCAACAGGCACACGAACAACCCCAGTTACTTATTCTGCATCTTACAACAAAATCAAGCCTGTCATGAAACAGCAGCTGGGGTTTGGGAGCCTCCAGTGGCGGGGTTTTTTGGCTGAGTGCGGAGGGGGATGTCTCTCCGCCTTGCCCTGAATGAGTGATTTCCTTTTGACGATCAGAGCACTGGGCATATTCCTGGTTGGAAGCTCAGGCAGAGCTCCTGGCAGAGGCACAGCCACGCTCTCCTCGCAGCGCAGAGCCCGGCAGCTTTTCCCACACTGAGCAATACCAGGAAGCTCCTGGCATGTTCAAGTAGGCTGAATGCAAGAACTAAAAGGATGCACCCCTAACCAAGGGGAAATCCATTAATTATTAACCTTGCTGTATGTAAAACAAAATAAATAAATAAATTTAAAAGAGGTATGGGAACAAAAGAATGATTAAATCCTCATTTCCATGTGTGCTCTCCAGCAGAGCAGCTCTGGGCTACAGTCCTCAGTAGGAAGCTCGCACAAGAGGGAAAAGAAGCAGCAAGGAGCTGGTCCCAGCTGGGAAAATATCCCAGGTGGCCACGCTAAGCAGGTGGGACGCTAAGAGCTTGAGAGGAATTAAGTTTTCACAGAGGAATCACAAAATACATCAGGTTGGAAGGGACCTTCGAAGGTCATTTTGTCCAACCCCCCTGCAGTACGCAGGGGCTGCTTCCTCGGGCTGCTAACAGCTTACTGAAGATGGGCTGGAACCAGAAAGTTTTCAAACACTTCGAAGCGTTTACGAAGTTCCCACCGAGCGCCAAGCACCAGCCCTGGGCTCCTAAAGAGCCAAACCCCGCAGGAAGGGACCCGAGAGGCAGGAACCTGTCACGCCGTGCGGGCTGCGAGCACTTCCCCACCGCCCCGGGCAGCTCCCGCTGCCCACCCCCGGCTCCACGGCTGGCAGTCAGATGGAGGGAAGGAGGGAGCCGGGCGGGCAGGTGCTGCGCTTCCCCGCCGAGCCCCCTTCCCCTGCTCCCCGCTCACCTCCGGGGCTCGGGCTTGCGGCGTTCCTCCAGCTTGGCGGCGGGCGGGGGCTGCGGGGCAGCAACGGCGGCAGCAGCGGCGGCGGAGCGGCGGCGGGGCAACGGCTGGGGGCGGCTTCAGCGAGCGGTGCGGGGCATGGCCGCCCTCCCGCAGCTCTTTCCGTACCTGTCCGTAGATGCACAAGCACACCCCCGCCTCTGCCCTGCCTGGCCGGTAGCTCGGAAGCGGCGGGGCCGACCGAGAAGCGGAGGCGGCGGCTGGGCTGTGCTAGCGGCTCCCGCCCCGGTCCCGCCGCATTTAAAGCCGCCCGCAGGCTCGGACGTCCCCTCCTCGCCCGCTCCCATCCCGTCCCATCCCATCCCCCGCTCCCCTCCCCGGCCGCTCCGGCTCGGCCGCCGCTCGGCGTCACGGGGCCCCGGGGCGGGGAGGCCGGAGGAGGAGTCTGCAGAAAGGGGAGGTTGGGGCTCGGTGGGGCCGTGGGGCCGGCCGGCTTCTCCGCCCCCGTGCCCGACGGGGCAGGTGCTCGGCGAGCAAGGGATTAAGGGCAGAGGCTGGTCCCGGACGGAAGAGGAGCGGTTCCTGCATCACGGCTCCTCAGGACCCTCCATCCCACCCCTCTGCCAACGCAAGGCTGTCCCCAAACCTGCCTCACGGCTCCCCGGGAACCCCATCCCACCCCTCAGCCAACGCAGGGATGTCCCCAAAGCAACCTCACATCACTTTACCCACCAGTTCTTCACTCGCTGGCTGGGTCTTTACAGCCATCCCTCCATGCACCAACAATTCTTCCTCATGGCCACCCTCCTCCTCAGCACAGGAGGTGCCCAGCTGCCATCCAGCAAAGCAACTGGTGGATGTTTTGCCTTGGGGCACAGGGAGGGATGTTTGAGACTCACAGACTGGTTTAGGAACAGACCTTTAAAATCATGGAGTCACCGTGGGGACAGAGCAGCAGGTTCCCCACAAGATGTGAGTGCAGGCTGCAGTCCTTCAGAGAACGCACGGCAGGAGCCCCACGGCTGAGCACACACAACCCGGGGAGCATCTTGGCACATACAGAGAGCAAAAAAGCCCTATCCCTGCTGAACACACCAGCAGCTAGCTCCAACGCCCTGCCAGGGACAGGGACACCTCCCACTAGCCCAGGTTGATCCAGGCTTCATCCAACCTGGTCTTGAGCACCTCCAGGGGAGGAGGCATTCACAGCCTCCCCGGGCCAGCGGTTCCAGTGTCTCCCCACCCTCACTTTCTTCCTAATCTCCAGTCTCAATCTCCCCTCACAGCTCAAAGCCACTGTCCCTCATCCTGTTACTCCAAGCCCATGTCAAAAGTCTCTCCCCAGCTCTCCTGTAGCTGCCTTCAGGCACTGGAAGGCTGCTCTAAAGTCTCACTGAAGACTCCTCCAGGCTGACCAACCCCAACTCTCTCAGCCTGTCCCCACAGGGAAGGATCTCCAGCCTCTGATCATCTTCATGGCTCCTCTGGACCCCCTCCAACAGTTCGATGTCCTTCTTGGACACAGCTATCACCAACCAGACTTTGCTACCCACACGAGTGTTCTTAATTTGGCTTAATTACCCTTTCTCTCTCACACATACACACATTTCTATTCACTGTAATTCCCTTCAGAAAGATCCTTCCAGACTGGAGCCAACACCAATACCCCAACTCCTGCTCACTGAGCTCTGGCACTCAGCATCCCTGCCCAGGCCCCGTCGATGAGGTCCGTAGGACATCTTTAAGGGCAAGGCTCCTGGAGGGGCTGGCAGTGAGGTGGCCCAGCAGCCATCCATCAGCAGAGCAGCCAGGGACTCAGGGGAACAAAGGGGACTATTGTGGCCCTGCAGAGGCAAAACTCCCCTTCTGCAGCGAGGTTTAGCCTTACCACATGGCAACTGCCTCTTCAGCTGCTCCTCAGCGACCAAGCGCCGCTCCTGTCACCCGTCCAAGTTCTGTGCTAGGGAATAGCAGCACAGTGCACCGGGCAGGCAAAGCAGCAGCAGTGCCAGAAACCACAGAGCACTTGCAGGCTGGAGTGAGAGCAGGACAGGAGCCATCTCTCTGTGGAATTCCTCCTCTCCCTTCTGCTGCTGGCACCTCTGTGCTGCCCCCAGCCCCTGGGTACAGGGAATTGTCTTTAAGCCACTGTCCCCTCAGCCCCTGTTTAGTGATTTCCTGAGAGATCTCAGATGAATTGGTCAGGATTTGAGCTCTTCTGTTTGCTTCAATAAATGAAATTCCTAAAGTACCTTGTGAAGCCATCAGCTGGGGTTCAGTGGGTGGCTGCCAGCACAGCAATGACTTTGATGGCTTGGAGCTGTGCTTCCCCTGCACTAATGACAGCCCCTCTATGAACAAGAGTAAAGCGCTACACACTGGAGAAGCTTTGGATGCTCAACTCCTAACCCAAACCACCACACACCTTCCTCTCTTCCAGATCATAGAATCACAGCATGGTAGTGGTTGGAAGGGACCTCCAGAAGTCATTGAGTCCAACACTCATACTAAAGCATGGTCACCCAGGAACACATCCAGACAAGTCTTGAAAGTCTCCAGAGAAGGAGACTCCACAACCTCTGTGGGCAGCTCCAGCACCCGCACAGCACAAGAAGTTTTTCCTCAGGTTGAGGTGGAGCTTCCTGAGTTCCTGTTTGTGTCCATTGCCCCTTCTTCTATCACAGGACACCACTGACAAGAGCCTGGCCCCTTCTTCTTGGCACCACCCTTCAGGTATTTACAAAGATTAGTAAGATCCCCTCTCAGTTTTCTGCTCTTCGATCCAAGCAGCCCCAGGTCTCTCAGCCCTTCCTCATCACACAGATGTTCCAGTCCCTTCAGCATCCTTGCAGCCTCCCTTGGACACTCTCCAGCATATCCCTGTCCCTCTTGACCTGTGGAGCCCTGAACTGGACACACCACTCCAGCTGTGGTCTCACCAGGGAAGGCACAGGCCACGGCTCAGAATCAGGGACTGCTCTCTTCCTGCTTTGACTCCAATTACTTTGTAACTTCAATTTCACATCCATCCCAAAATGAACTGGGAAGCTCCTGAAGAACAGACACATGAGCTACTTCAGAGGGTGGCTGATGCTTCTGGCTACTGAGACAGCTAATGAGGGTTCAAAGATCCTTCCCCAAGTGTTTAGATCCCTCAGTGAATAGTCGTCAGCTGCTGGCTGTTTAACTAACAAATCTGAGCAACCCCCACACCAATTCCACTTCCTCACAACTCACTGCAACTCCAAACACTGTCATCTTGAACCTCTGCACTGAATTTGCTGGCTGAGAAATGTTTTGACATCAGGATGCACAGTTTTAAATCAGTCTTTAAGTACACCACCACAACATGATCTAAAGCTCCACTAAAATCATTTGCAAGAGTCCTTAAATCAAGAGCCAAGGCAGGGATCTCAGCCAGGATTGAAAATGAGTGCACCCTGTACAGAGAAACCCCCAGGTGAAATGGCCTCAGGATCCTGCCTGCCACTGCAAGTGACAACAGCAAGCCTCATCTGCTAGAGCTGACTTGTCCCACCTGTGCTGTGGATGGACCTTTTCAGAGAGCCCTAAAACGGGTTGGGTTGGAAGGACCTTCAAGACCATCCAGTTCCAACCCCCTGCCATGGGCAGGGACATGTCCCACCAGCACAGGTCACTCAAGGCCTCATCCAACCTGGCTTTGAACACCTCCAGGCAGGAGGTATCCACAACCTCCCTGGGCAACCTGTGCCAGTGTCTCCACATCCTTACTGTCAAGAATTTCTTCCTCATTTCCAGTCTCAGTCTGCCCTTTTCAAGCTTCTATCCATTCCCTCTCATCCTATCACTCCCAACCCTTGTCAAAAGTCCCTCCCCAGCTCTCCTGTAACCCCCTTCAGGCACTGGAAGGCTGCTCTAAGGTCTCCTTGGTTGGAGCTTCCTTTTCCTCAGCCCCAACTTTTGCAGCCTGTCCCCATAGGGGAGGTTCTCCATCACCTCTGTGGCCCTCCTAGATGGAATTCCTTAACTCTCTGTGATGGGACCAAGGGAGCCAGGGCTGTCAGTCAGGACCAGAGCGCCGCTAACTCTCCCTTCACACAGGAGACAGCACAGCAGGGTTTGTTTGGGAAGTCTCTAGCTGCCTCTCCAAACCTGCCTTTCAAGTCTGCTGGCTTCAGCCCTGCACACAAAGACTTTCTGAAGGAGAGGTGTGCCCACAGCCTCAGCCACAGCCAACCTCCTGCTCGCCAGCAGGGCAATAAACCCCTGCCTGCACAACAGCACCCAACAGGATGCTACCTCCACCTGAGTGTGCACTGATAGCCAGAAACTAATTTCCTGTGAGGGCTGGTTGTCAATGGCAGCGTTTGACATGCTGCTTCTGGTAAGGAGCAGAGCCCGAGTGACAAAGGGAAAGAGGATACAAAGTGCTCATGCTCAGTGGGGCTGGCAGGGGAAAACTTTCCCCCTGGGCAGGTTGTTCCATAAATACATCTTGCAGCACTTCTGGTGGATTCCTCGGAAGCTGCTGCTGCTGCTGCTGACCACAGCATTGTCAGTCAGGGGAGATGCTGAACTAGATGGAAACTGGCAGCTCCTGCACTTCCAGGGCTTTGTGCAGGCTGCTGAGAGATAAAATATTTGCATTGGATCAAGTCAGGAGTAATCCCAGCTAAGCTGGAAATTTTCAGAGGATAAAACTATTTCAACAGGAAGATGTTGGGGTGGTGCCAAGGGTTTAGTGGGGACCTGACAGTGCTGGGTTAATGGTTTGGCTTGGTGATCTTAAAGGTTTCTGCCAAGCAAAAGTATTCTGGAATTCTGTGAAAGGCCACAGTTTCATGGCCCCCAAGCCAAAGAGGACATGGAACTGCTGGAGGCTGTCCAGAGGAGGCCAGAAAGATGATCAGAGGGCTGGCAAACCTCCTCTGTGGGGACAGGATGAGACAGTTGGGGCTGCTCAGAAGTGAAAGCTCTGGAGAGACCTTAGAGCAGCCTTCCACTGCCTGAAGGGACTACAGGAGAGCTGGGGAGGGACTTTTGACAAGGACTGGGAGTGGCAGGATGAGGGATAATGGCTTTGAGCTGAAAGAGGGGAGATTGAGACTGGAGATGAGGAAGAAATTCTTGGCAGTGAGGGTGGGGAGACACTGGCACAGGTTGCCCAGGGAGGCTGTGGATGCTCCCTGTCTGGAGGTGTTCAAAGCCAGGCTGGATGAGGCCTTGAACAACCTGGGCTGGTGGGAGGTGTCCTTGCCCATGGCAGGGGGTTGGAACTGGATGGTCATGAAGATCCCTTTCAACCCAAACCCCTCTGTGACTATGACACAGGTACACAACTCATTCTAGCTGTTGAACCCAGTGGAACAACCTCCTGCCCTGCATCCCATAGCATTTCAGCTGAATTAGTCTAAAAGCACCCACAAAACCCCAGTTCTGCAGCTCTCAGATTTGTATTCCCTACCTGTGTTCAGGGCACCAAGCATCAGGACTCGTCCACCCTTTGCCATCCCAGGAGATCAAGACAGAACTCAGTGTCTCAGCAGCTGCTTATTAAAGGTCTAATGTAAGTGAACCTATTGGCTTTTGAAACTTGATTAGCAGGTTCTGCCTTTTGCACATGCCCTGCCTCACACAGCTGTGACAAAGGCATGCAGAGGGGAGCTGACTTCCCAGAGCCCTGATTCGGCCCCCCTGATGCCTCTCTGCCCACCCACCACAAAAATACACACTGGTCAAGAAGATGCAAACTCATGGAGCTGTAGGATAGGTGTCAGAAAGCACCTCAAAGATCATCCAGTTCCAACCCCCTGCCATGGGCTGGGACACCTCCTGCTAGACCAGACTGATCAAGGTCTCATCCAACCTGGCCCTCCAGAGGAGGGTCATCCACAACTTCCCTGGGCAACCTGTGCCAGTGTCTCCCCACCCTCACTCTCAAGAATTTCTTCCTCATCTCCAGTCTCAATCTTCCCCTCTCCCAGCTCAAAGCTATTGCCTCTTGCCCTGGCACTCTTGGCCCTTCTCAGAAGTCCCTCCCCAGCCCTCCTGTAGCCCCTTCAGGTAGTGCAAAGCTTCTCTAAGGTCTCCCTGCAGCCTTCTCTTCTCCAGCCTGAACAGCCTCAAGTCCCTCAGCCTCTCCCCATAGTGGATGTTCTCCAGCCCTCTGATATCTTCGTGGCACAAACTGCCAAATTCCAGATGACTTCCCCTGCACTGGGTCCCACTTTCATCTTGTGAAGGAGACAGGAGCAGGAGGTGCTGAGGTAAGACAAAAATCAACTGCTGGAGGCTTAAGGGGTTTGTTTGTGATATGTGTTTGATGTGCTTGTCATTAATTATAGATCAGCTCTGCCTGAGAGCAGTCCTGGATCACTTGGAGAGCCATCTAGGCCACACCAGTCTCTTCATTCCCATTAAAAGCAGAAGAGCCATGGGGATTTCACTGTCTGGTGCACTTGCTTCTGATACCTTCCAGGACTCTGATGACTTGGGACAGCACAGTGCATCCACCCCAAGAGCTTTTGCAGGAGATGTCTACTTCAGGTTGGAAGATCAGGGATCAGAGAGCTGGTGGAGTCTCCATCTCTGGATGGTGCCAAACCCACCTGGAGGTGTTCCTGTGTGACCTGCCCTAGGTGACCCTGGCTCGGCAGGGGGGTTGGGCTGGATGATCTCCAGAGGTCCCTTGCAACCCCTCCCACGCTGTCCTGCATGACATGGAACGACACAGAACCTGTTGTGTTCTGCTTGCCTGGGAAGCAACAGAAGGTTGTGCTTTGCACAGGGCTGCAAGCAAGACCTGCCTGGCTCTTAGTTCCAGGATTGCATCTTCCCAAAGGCTCGTCTTTCCTTGCAAAAGCAGTCCTTATCTCTCCAGCAGGAGCACCTCCTCCACGCACGAAACCACCACACCTATCCCATCTAGCAGCAGCAGCAGCAGGGTTGCAGGGAGCCCCTGAGCTCCAGGGCCAGAAACGCAGCAGCAGCTCCAGGCAGGGAGCTTGCCTGAGGCTGTGGTGCTGCTCGGGGGCCCTCTGCTGGATACCTGTGACCCCCTTCCCCCTTCCCCCATCTCTTCCAGGGAACCCCAGATCAGAAGGTTCCGTCTCCAGCCCCCTGCCTGGGGTAAGCAGCTGGTGTTCCCTCTGCAGCAAGCCAGCTGTGGGGTGGCTGGAGCACCTCAGCCTTGGGGAGCAGCAAAAGCTGCTTTCACCCCTCTCAGGTTGTGTCCAAGCTGGAGGGTGAGAAGCCAAAGCAGGCTCTGGTGAGAGCCAAGAACACAGCTTTGTTCAACTCCAGAAAGTCTGCTTGTTTACACACCCACGGAACCCACCAGAGCATGGGATGCTGAAACGAGTCCACCACCTGCAGCTGTTGGGATGCTGCCACAGCAAACCCTCCCAGAAGGAGGGTTTGCCCCACACACCCTTCCCAGAAGGAATCACAGAATGGGAGGGGTTGGAAGTCACCTCTGGAAATCATCCAGTCCAAGCCCCCTGCCAAGGCAGGGTCACCAAAGGAGGTCACCCAGAAACACATCCAAGGTCGGTTTGGAATGTCTCCAGAGATGGAGGCTCCACCACCTCTCTGGGCAGCCTGATACATTACAGAAGTTTCTCCTCATGTTTAGACGGAACTTCTGATGGTCAAGTTTGTCCCTTCTGCCCCTTGTCACTGGGCACCACTGAACAAAGCCTGGCCTCATCCTCCTTGAAGTACTGATCAACATTGATGAGATCCCTCCTAAGTCTGCTCTTTTCCACCTAAGCAGCCCCAACTCTCTCAGTCCTTCTCATAACAGACATATTCTAATCCACTCAGCACCTTTGTAGGCCTCTCCAGGCAGCTTGCTTTAGTTCTCCATCACCCTTAGATTAAAGAATTTCCTCCTCATCTTGAGATGGAACTTCTTACATTCAAGTTCTTTTCCCAGTTTCTCCCCCAGCTGTCATCTAGATGAGTTTCTCTTCCTCATTCCTCAACTATTTGCATCCTAGACCAAAAAAATGAGAGCTCAGCTTCATGGGCCAAGATGCCCTCCAGTCCTTCTGTACAGCACCTGCACTGAGGTCCAGCATGATCCTTCTGAGCCCCAGATCCTTACAAAGTATTCACCATTTGCTTTTTTTCAAATCCTTCTCACTGTGCAGCCACTCAGGAAAGCTGCTGCTATTTCATGGCTGACTGGCAGGACACAGAGAACTCTCACCCACTCCCAGCCTCAGGCCAAGTCCACCAACATGACCAGCACAGACAAAACTTGCAGCTTCCTGTCAAGGATCAGCAGCTGATTTTTGAGCCTTTCTCACCTTCTGGCTGAAGATACCTTCCAAGCAGCTGGTGATGGGCACCAGGGGCAGGAGGCAATATACATCAGGAGAACAAACTGCCTGCTTCTCTAAAATGAAACCCTTGCTTCTCCTACCCTCAAAGCATCTGCTCTTGAGCAAGAATATCCTGCAGGAAAGAGAAGCTTGGATGGTAGGTTCCTGTCATCCTCTTAATCTAAAGCTACATCTTGTCCTGATGGAAAAAAAAAATAAATCCCATCTGGGTACAGAAGAGTGCCCAGGTGCCAAGGCTCTGAAAGGTGGAGCATGGCAAAGTGCTTCTGAAACAGAACTTTCCTCCCATTGCAGCTTTCAAGAGCTAGAGGATAGCCCCAGGCTTGGTGAAGGGATTCAAATCCAGCAGCCTTCCAGCTGAGGAATGATCTCTCCACCCAAGATCACAGAATCATAGAATGGTAAGGTTGGAAGGGACCTCAAGGATCATCCAGTTCCAAACCCCTGCCATAGGCAGGGACACCTCCCACTAGCACAGGTCACTCAAGGCCTCCTCCAACCTGGCCTTGAACACCTCCAGGGAGGGAGCAGCCACAACCTCCCTGGGCAACCTGTGCCAGTATCTCACCACCCTCACTGCAAACAACTTCCTCCTAACATCCAGTTTCAATCTCCCCTCTGCCAGTTCAAACCCATTGCCCCTTGTCCTGGCATTCCAAGCCCTTGTCAATAGTCCCTCCCCAGCCTTTCTGTAGCCCCCTTCAGATACTGGAAGGCTACTCTAAGGTCTCCTGGAAGCCTTCTCTTCTCCAGGCTGCAGAGCCTCAACTCTCTCAGCTTGTCCTCATAGCAGAGCTGCTGCAGCCCTCTCAGCATCTTGGTGGCCTCCTCTGGACCCACTCCAGCAGTTCCATGTCCTTCCTGTGCTGGGGGCTCCAGAACTGCACACAGGACTGCAGGTGGGGTCTGAGGAGAGCAGAGCAAAGGGGCAGAATCCCCTCCCTTGCCCTGCTGCCCACACTGCTCTTGCTGCAGCGCAGCACTCGGTTGCTGTCTGGGCTGACAGATCAGACACTAGAGCATTCTTCACAAGCTGCCCTGTGTCTGACAGCCTGCATCAAGATGCAACATTCTGTGGACACCTCCACGGGGTTCTGGGGATGCCATACGGCAGCAGCAGGAAATCCAGACTGCAGCATGCCACAGTCAAAGACACTTCCTTCTGAAAGCCCTCCTGCCAGGGAACGAACTCTGCACAGGGGGAACACCTCCAGAACCACGGGAGCTTCAGATCCACAGGATCTGAAAGGCTTTGCTTAGGGCTGAGCCTGATGAAACACAACACAATTTTTGGGTGGGATAAGCCACACACTGACTACCGATGAGAAATAAAAACATTTCCCACCTCAGCAGCCGGGAAGTCAAGGTATGGGTGGCTCCCTCTTGTTCTAAAGGCAGCATCACTACCACAGCTACTTCACAAGAGCTAAATGACAAACTTCTCTACCTAACCCAACCAACTGCTCACCTGAGCATTCTTCTTGGGTCCTGTCTTGTGATCAGTATTTGAATTAAAGCTATAAAAACATCAAATCAGGAAACAGCACAGTGAAGCCCACAATTGTCAAGCACTGGAACAGGATGCCCAAGGAGATGCTGGAGGCCCCATCCCTGGAGGGATGAAGAGAGGCACGGATGCGGTGCTGCGGTTTGGTGGCAGTGGCTTAGCAGCAGTGGTGGGGTTGTGAACTCTGGGTGAGTGATTGGACTTGATGATCTCAAAGGTCTCTTCCAACCTTAACAGTTCTGTGATCTCCACTGCCTAGCCCCAGATAATTAATCATTAATTGATTTCCAGGACTAAGTTATTGTTCTTGGAACATTGTTTCTGCCTTACGTAGCCAACTGAAACAGCAGGTATTCATCTGGGTGCTTCCTCCTCTTCCTCTCAGTTTCTCTCAGCTCTTTGCCTTTAACCATTTTCCTACTTTGCTGACACAGACTCTTTATTCCCAGGAAGCCACAGTGTTACCATTGATTAACTTTTAAAGTGGTGTCTATTTTTTTTCTTTTTCTTCCCTGGGGGAGGCTTCTTTTGATATGGAGGAAAATGGCTACACAGGAGCAACTGGTGCTTGCAATAAGGTTAAAGTAGCTCCATCCTATTTTTCTTTCTGTCCTTTCCTTTCTCAACTCCAGGTCATTTTTAGGCAGGACACAATTTATAATGCTGCATACTACAGGATGGTTTGGTTGCTTGATACTGTCTCTTGGTTTGGATCTTTGTTTTGGCCTTGATTTATTTTCTCGGCTTGGTTTCTGCTTTGGAGTCTTGGTTTAGTTTCTTGGTCTGGGGTCTTGGGGTTTAGTTTCTTGGTCTGGGGTCTTAGTTCAGTTTCTTGGTCTGGGGTGTTGGGGTTTAGTTTCTTGGTGTGGGGTCTTGGTTCAGTTTCATGGTGTGGGGTGTTGGGGTTCAGTTTCTTGGTGTGAGGTCTTGGGGTTCGGTTTCTTGGTGTGGGATCTTGGTTCAGTTTCTTGGTCTAGGGTCTTGATTCAGTTTCTTGGTCTGGGGTCGTGGTTTAGGGTCTTGGTTTCTGGTTTGGTCTTGGTTTAGTTTCTGTGTTTGATTTCTGGTTTGTTTTCTTGTTTTGTTTTCTCGGTCTGGTTTCTGATTTGGTCTTGCTTCAGTTTCTTGGTCTGGTTTGGATCCCTGGTTTGATTGTTGGGTTTTTTTCCCAGTTTACCATCCCATTGTCTGTCTGGGTAATCACAAAAGTTCACTTTTCAATTTATCATTCCCACATTTGTATTTTCCTGTCTTTGGCTCTTTCTCTAATCCTTTCTATAAATATATCCTAAACAAACCAGTTAAAAACCAATCAGTGGCAAAGCAGAGGTAGGCAGCAAGTTGTGCTCTGTAAATAAAGCTTTGAGGATGTGATGAGTTCTGAATTGTTTGCTTGGTAATGCCAGCAGAAACAGACTGTTTCATAGCAAACATCACTGAGAGCTGGCTGCTCTGTCAGTGCACTTCCCAGCCCAGCAGCCTTCTGCTACAGCAGCTTCTAGAAGCTTGGGCAGATGAGGAGTAATCACAGATCTTCAGGATCCATAACAAAGAAAGGAAGAAGCAACCTGAGGCTTCTTCCTTTCCACCCTAAAGCCAGACACTTCATCTGAAGACCTTTGGATTGACACCTTTAGGTATGGAAATCCTCCCTGGCCAACCCTGTCAGTTATTCTGAGCAATGTTGCCAATGTTGAGCAGGAGCATGAACTGGGAGCTTCACATCAGGCACCACCAAGATGTTCAGAGGAGCTGCACGAGGAGAAACCTACCCACAAGACCTGCTGCTGAAACCACCCTGTTAAATACACCTCCTGTGGTTACCTCCAGAAGCAGGCCCTACAGAAGGCTGCAGCAAACAGCCCACATCAGAGCAAACCCCTATCTCCTCACTGGAGGAAGAAGGCAATTTGTTGAGGAGAAGCTCAAGCGCAAGGGTTGCCTGGTGCTCTGCAGGCCATGGTACAGGCAGGCAGGGGAACCTTCTTATGAAGCACCTCAGGAGGTCTCATCTGCAAGAGCACAGAATCATAAAAGCTTTTAATTTGGAAGAGACCTCTAAGATCATCAAATCCAACCATCAACCATCATGGACATCAAACCATGCCCCCAAGCCCCATGTCCTTGTATTTCTTAAACACCANGCCCAGGGAGGTTGTGGAGCACAAAATCACAGAATGTGATCAAAGATTACATTCTGTGATTCTGTGCTCCATAACCTCCCTGGAGGTGTCCAAGGCCAAGTTGGATGAGGCCTTGAGTAACCTGTACTAGTGGAAGGTGTCTCTGCCTATGGCAGAGGGGGGTTGGAACTGACTGAGCTTTGAGGTCCCTTCCAACCTAAACCATTGTATGATTCCATGACCACCCTTGCAGCAAAGAAAGGACACCAGGCTGCCACATACAAGAGAGAGACCAAGTATGGGATTGGCCTCAGCTCCTCCAGGCTTCCAGTAAGGAAAACAAATTCAGCTTCAGACTAACAGAAATGAAGGCACCGTGTGAAGTAAAAATGTGTAGAAACAATACCTTCTGCCGTCAAAACTAACAAACCTGGGCTTCACCTCAGCACTGCTGGAGCAACAGGAGATGAGTGTCTTGAGACAACACTGCTCTGTGTGCTTTGCAGGGCTGGGGGCTCAGCAGAGTGTTGACAGTGTGAGAGGACAGCACGTTCTGCTGGAGTGCTGAGAGCCAAGCGCGGCGCTGGCAAAGGGCGAGGGCGAGCTGGCCTCGTGTGCCTGCACAGCACCAGAGTCAAATATTGCTTTTGGAGCCTCCCACATCTCCTCTGATGAGCACAAACATGACAAAGAGCAGCTCCAGCTTGAACTTTTGGCCCGTGGTTTCCTACTAGCACCACCCATGCTCATGGTTCCGTGTCAAAGCTACCATCTGACCCCACCAAGGGAGAGGGCATGAGCCAACAAATGCCTTTGTGGGCAAGAAGGACAATGGGGTGTGGTGAGTAGGTCCAGAGAGGTTCTTCTCCCATTCTACTCTGCCACAGNAAGAGTTGCCTCCTAGAGCGTGGTTTGGTCTTCATTTTCAGCCTTGCTTTTGGTGGAAAAAATGTAGCTCAGGGCACTGCCATCCTCAGGGTATTTTACATTTTCCTTCCCAAAAGGAACAGGGAATTGCTCCTGCCATTCCTGATCCAGGATGCCATCAGAGGCAATCAGGACACTGATGCAGCAGGAGCCAGGGGAAACTGCATTCCCATCACCCAGGACAACATCTTCTGGTCTTTTCTCTCTGCTTCACTGCCTGTTTAGTGAGGTTGAATTCCAACTTCCCTCTCACACCAAGACTTCTTACCCAGTTGATGGGGAAGATTCCAAGGGTTATTAATTGTTGTTTGAAATCACTTCAAAGGAACCTTTTCCCCCCCTCTTTATTAATAGCCGGAATGAGGAAATTGGTTTGGATTTCATCCTCCCATCTGCTCCCCAAGTCTTTGCACCTTTCAAAACCCCATCTTAAGCCAAGCCTGTTTCTATTAAAAGGCTCCAGCTCCACACAAGCACTCACACCCATTCCTTTCCACTTCCCCACCTATCTACAACCCCACGTTCCAACTGGCAGCCAAAGGTGCCAGAAATAACCACAAGAAAGGCTGCCATGAAGCCTCCAGCCAAGCTTTGACAATCCAGGCACAAGGAACTATGCTTGCAGTACTGCAGCTGAAGGCAACCTGAACTCTGGCTTGTAAGGTTTGCCTATCATGGATGAAATACTAAAAACTGGAAATCAGAGGGCTGGAGCAGCCCAATGAGGACAGGCTGGGAGAGTTGGAGCTGTTTAGGCTAGAGAAGAGAAGGCTCCAAGAGATCTTAGAGCAGCCTACCAGTCCCTGAAATGGAGTAAGCTGAGGAGGGACCCCTTACAAGGGCTTGTAGTGATAGGGTGAGAGGCAATGGCTTTGAGCTGGAAGAGGGACGATTGAGACTGGAGATTAGGAAGAAATTCTTGACAGTGAGGGTGGGGAGATACTGGAACAGGTTGCTCAGGGAGGTTGTGGATGCCCCTTCCTTGGAAGTTTTCAAGGCCAGGTTGGATGAGGCCTCGAGCAACCTGGGCTAGTGAGAGGCATTCCCACTCATGGCAGAGGGGTTGGAACGGGGTCATCTTTGAGGCCCCTTCCAAGATGACCTATTCTGGGATCCTATGAATTTCTTTCTTCTCATGCAATGTGCAGGACACAGCTGCCCTGCAAGCCTGGCACTGCACACTTCTCACAGCCTGCTGATGTTCTTGCCCCACCGCTACCAGCTAATGGCTTGGGTTTCATTCTTAAGTGGTTCCCCCTCCCCTTCAAAGTCTATGCTACAGTGATTTTGGAAACTGGGTCAAAATGCAATTACTACATTCCCATGCTTTGGGGTGGGGAAGGAAAATAAAAGGAGGAAGAATGGCAGAGAAGAAATACCCTTGGCTGGAGGCCAGCGTTCTGCTCCCTGCGTTCTCACCTGTGCCGCAGCCCTGAGCGCTCCCACAGCCAGCTCTGCTTCCCCAGCAAGCTGCTTCCCACCAAGGGTGGCAGGAAGAGCATGCTTTGTCACTGCACAGGGCTTTCTGGCCAGACCCCAGCCACCCGTGCTGGAGGATGGCAACAGGCACAAGGAGCAGCTGAGGAGAGGGGAATGACCTCAAAGTGGGGCAGTTTGGCTCCCTCAGCAAGCAGCAGTCACTGCCCTGTGACTCTGAGTCTTGCAGGGGGAGCTGTCACCAGCTCTGATATCCAGGGCTCTATCCCAGGTTGCCAGCCCCATCTTTTCCTTTCTTGAGGTATAAGCAATGTACCCCAGTAGTTTGGTTCCCCAACTTTGCTGGTCCCAAGCTACTAGCAGGAACTTGAGAACGAAGCATCAAGAAGTAACTATCAGCTGCCTCCTGCATGACCTGGCTCCTCACCAACGTGCCCGTTGCCAGCTCCCTTGCCATCTCGCACTAGCAAAGTGTCTTGGTTTTTGCAGAGATCTCAGCAGCCTCTCTGCATTTCTCCCCTCACCCATAAATTTGCACAAACCAACCATTCACTGACTTATTACAAGAAATCAGCTTCACCCAGAGCCTTCTGCTTTTGGTGTCGCTGCCTGCTCCTTGGGGCTGACTTTAAGCCTGAGCTCTGCTTTCATGTGTAAACATTTTCCAGGGGAGGAGGAAACTATTTGCGGTGTGTTTAGGCATGCCCTGATTATTGTCACACTCCTAACACAATCTATCAGGCCTTATCAAATTGCACATCTTCAGCATGCTTTGTGACGACACGTTTAGGAGGCTCTCGGAGATGGAAAAGGCAATGACTCAAAGGCTTTATTTATTCCACGTCTCCCTAAGTAGGTCTGAGGAACACAGAGCCCATTATACACGTCCCCTGTCTCCCTCGGTCTCTGTCCCCTGTCTTCCTCTGTCTCTCCTCGTCCCTTACACACAGATACCACAAATCAGTCCCTTTTGGCTGCTCTGTTTTCTCCGCAAGTCTCAGCCTCTCGGCCCCGGCTCGGCAGCGTTCGTTGGCTGCGCTCCCACTTCAGAACTGCAGGTTAAACTCGGGGAGCTGTGGCTGCCCACTCAGGCAGTCTGCAGGAGGTGCAGACACAGAGCGCCGCTCTCCCTCGCCCTCAGCAAGGTTTATCTCCCCATCGCAACTTTCCGTCGCGATCTTGTGCCGCTTTATCTTAACGATTTAAACAGATCCAGAAAGTTGGCTCGGCAGGAGCCTTTTGCCACCGACACCAAACCGCAAGCCTGACGCTATCCAAGAAGTAACTGTAATGTGCTAGCACAGGCTAGACAGATCCTGCAGCGGATAAAAAAAAAAAGTGGATTCTCATTAAGTCGCTCACTAATCGGCCACGCAGCATCCATTAAGCAAGCAAGAACAGAAGGCAGCAGGGACAGGTTTCCACTGGACGGTGGTGTGCTTCCAGAGGTGTTGCAAGGCTGAGCGTTTCACAAACGCTGTCAGAGCGCTCCCTGGCTCCTAAGGCTGTCTGGAAAGCGTTACAGAGTAGAACCTGCTGCAAAAGACCTTGCGCCTGAATAGAGGTGTAAATATAGCTTCATTCCTTAACTTCCAGCCGGTTGAGTTCTAGTCTGGGTCATTTTACAAAGTGGGCGGGGGGGGGGGGGGGGAACTCCCAAACCACCACAAGCCTTAGACTGGTCACATCCTGTCCCAACAGGAAAACCTTTGGGATACACCAAGTCTGCCACAGAGGGAAAAGGAAGCACTGGGATTTCAGCCTGGAGGCCACTGCGTCCCTTCCGGAGTGATTCTGCCTCTCAACATCCAGCCCAAATCGAGGCTGCCCAGACCTACCTGCAGGCCACCCACAGATCCAGGGCTCCTTCAGCAGGAGGAGGAACAGTGGTTGGCAGCAGCTCACCTTCCACATTCACTGCAGCTCAAAGAAAGAGGCAGGGCCCAGCAGGTATTGTCCCAGCATGGAGGAACACTTAACTTCAGGTCTGTTAGGACAGTTACTGTGGGCCCCTTCTTCACTCCCCTGTGACATTTTGCTTTGTTTGACTGATCACCTGCAGGAACATCTCCTCTGAAGCCACTGAAAGCCAAGCAAGAGCAGCCATGGCAGCCACCATGGGGATGAGCACAAAAGCAGGAGCACCACCATGAGAACTTGAGCTTTCTGCTGCCACCACAGAGTCACAGAAACATTCCGGCTGGCAAAGCCCCTCGGGATCGCTGAGGGTCCAACCAACAACCCTACTCTATAAGGTGCACCCTAAACCATATCCCCAGGCACCACATCCAAATGACTTTTAAACACATCCAGGGTTGATGACTCCACCACCTCTCCGGGCAGCTCATTCCAATGCCTGACCACTCTTGCTGGGAAAAAACCCTTCCTAATATCCAATCTAAACCTACACAGTCACACTTTGAGGCCATTCCCTCTTGTTCTATCACTAATTTCCTGTGAGAAGAGATCAGCACCAACCTCTCCACAAGGTCCTTTCAGGCAGCTGTAGACAGCAATGTGGTCTCCCCTCAGCCTCCTCTTTTTCACATTAACTATCCTCAGCTCCTTCAGTTGCTCATCATAACATTTATTCTCCAGGCCCTTCCCCAGCTTCCTTGCCCTGCTTTGTGCTTGCTCCAGCAGCTCCACATCCCTCTTGTACTGAGGGCATGGGATGCAGAACACGTGGGAATGTCCCACCACTACCAGTTCTCTGCCTTTGCCTTTGGTGTGAGCTGAGCCCTTCACCTAGTGAGGCTGTAACTAACACATGTCAGCCGCCTGTGGTCTAATCTGCCCCTCTAGGGGCTAACAGGAGCTGCTTTGGCCTCACTCCTGTCTCTGGGAGACTTCCTCCAAGTGCCTGGTCCTTCACCCTACTCACCTCCTTTAATCCCTCCCCTCACCTCTTCCTGCAGGAAACACAGTCCCCCAACAAGCCAACTCCACTTTTACCTCAGCCCTGACTCCTGCTGCCTGCCCCCGCTGCCTGCCAGCAGCCTGCACATCCGTGTGAGGGCACACAGCAGCATCACAGCCACCTTCCAGCTGAGAGAGCTCTCACCCTGGCTGATGGAACAGAAACAGGGCTGTGTTTCCATACCTCCTCCAAATGAGGTTGGCACTGCCAAGTTATCTGATAAGATCCAAGCCTGATACAGCTCAACATGGAACCACACCTGCTAACCAACCTGTCTGGTGATAGGTTGGGGGTTTGCCCTTTGGGAAGCTGGAGTGGCAGCCTCACACTGACCTCTGCTCAGCTTCCAGCCCAACAGCACCTAGTGAAGAGCTGACCCCCAGCCACGGACTGAACCAACTCATCCTTTAGATACCCCCAACCATGGACTGAAACAACTCATCCTTTAGATAACCTGAACCACGGACTGAACCAACTCATCCTTTAGATACCCCCAGCCATGGACTGAACCAACTCATCCTTTAGATACCCCCAACCATGGACTGAACCAACTCATCCTTTAGATACCCCCAACCATGGACTGAACCAACTCATCCTTTAGATACCCCCAACCATGGACTGAACCAACTCATCCTTTAGATACCCCCAACCATGGACTGAACCAACTCATCCTTTAGATACCCCCAACCATGGATTGAACCAACTCGTCCTGTAGATACCCCCAATCATGGATTGAACCAACTTGTCCTTCACAGACACACAGCCATGGATTGAACCAACTCATTGTTCAGAAACATCCAACCCAGCTGTGTGGCAGGACTCAGATCCTGCTGAAAAAAAAAAGCCATCAGCAGCCACCCAGGAAGAAAGACAACAAATCCTCAGATCAGACTTGACGTGGCCCTGGGCAGCCTGATCTATTTGGAGGTGTCCCTGCTTACTGCAGTGGGATTGGACAAGATGACCTTTGAGGGTCCTTCCAACCTGATGCAATGTCTGGATTATGTCCATTTCAAATACACAAGAAAGAAGACAGAGGATGAAAACAAAGAAGGGAAGCACAGAGCAGAGAATTCAGCAGTTATCTCTCCTTTAAGACATAACCATTTGTAAGGATTTGGGGACACGAGAAGGAACTTACTGTTGATGTCATTAAAGCTCTCTTTGGAAGGGCTAATTCTCCAAATTCAGTGTGCAGCCATCACAGGAACCAAGAGAATTTGAAATTCTTCAGCTCCATGGAAATTAATACCAGGTAGGGGAGGGTGCTTTAAAACAAACAGAGCTATTTTTAGCTGCCTGTTCAAATGTACATTTCTGGCTTCAACACCAGCACAGATTTCAGAGAAGCACCAGGACACACTGAGGCATTGAAAGCCTGGGACATGCCTTTAAAGATGAATTGCAGAAGATACAAAGGTGAAGTGAAAGTCAATTCCTTCTCCTGAGAACCTGCTTTGCAGCCCAGGACATCCAAAACCTGCCCCTGCTGAGGCAAGGCACACACAAGAGTGCCAGGAAATAGGTGTTAAGCTGTGGCAAGAATGCACTCTGGAAGAGACAGCTGGTGACAAAGAGATGTGTCTGAAAGCCAGGGCAAAGCTGCCTTAGAAAGATGTGCAGGGTAGTGTCAGCAGAACAGAGCCAGGCTCTGCTCAGGGATGTCCAGTGACAGGACAAGGGGCAGTGGGTGCCAGCTGGAGCAGAGGAGGTGCCACAGGAACAGAAGGGGAAAGTTTGTCACTGTGAGGGGGCTGGAGGCCTGGAGCAGGCTGCCCAGAGAGGTTGTGGAGTCTCCTTCTCTGGAGACATTCCAAACCCACCTGGATGTGTTCCTGTGTGACCTGCCCTGGGTGACCCTGCTCTGGCAGATGATCTGGATGATCTCCAGAGGTCCCTTCCAACCCCTACCATTCTATGACCTGACACCATTCCTGCTGGGGCAGAGAAAGGTAATTTTAAATGACTTCGAAAGATTCAGAGTTAGGCTGGTAGAGATAACTTGGAGGTCCTCATCGAGTCTCACCACAGCATTGAAGAAGAAATGAGGGGAGCAGTCAGAAGGAGAAAAAATATCAGACCCCCAAATTAATGCTGGTGAGGAAAGGAGGGGGAAATGGCATGCAAAGAAATGGGCAGAAGAAGAACATCTACACCACATCGCAGCTTCTGCTTGCCAAAGGAGGATCCTTGAACCAGCCCTTCCCAAACAACTAAATCCCCCATGGGCTGCAGAGCTTGCTCTAGTTCCCATTAGGGTCAGGCATCTGCAGCCTGTATTTATAGAAATCCTCGTCCTCACTGCTCTGGCTCTTGTATAATCTTGCAGGCACTGCTGCTCTGCTTCCATTATCTCCGGTTACACGCAGCCAGTGCAACGTGATGCACACAGGAGCTGACCCTGTGCCCAGCTAGCCTGGCACCACTGCTGACACTTAGTCCCCCCAGCTCCTGCCTGGTGATGACAACCTGCTTACCCCACTGCTGCGTGGAGCAGAGGGGCCTGGTGGCCAAGAACACTTGGCTGGGGCAGCAAGGATGTGCCATGTATCCCTCAGGATGCCACCATCCTGCTAAGCAGCCTGAGCTACAGCAGTGTGCTGGGTATGGTCTGAGTTCCCCTGTCTGTAGAACAAGGATGAAGATCCTCAATGCCTTTCGAAGGCATTTTGAGAACCACAGGAAGGAATAATAATCATCATCATCAAAATATCTCTGCTGAGGACAGGCTGAGAGAGTTGAGGCTCTGCAGCCTGGAGAAGAGAAGGCTTCCAGGAGACCTTAGAGTAGCCTTCCAGGATCTGAAGGGGGCTACAGGAAGGCTGGAGAGGGACTATTGACAAGGTCTTGTAATGACAGGACAAGGGGCAATGGGTTTGAACTGGCAGAGGGGAGACTGAAACTGGATGTTAGGAGGAAGTTGTTTGCAGTGAGGGTGGTGAGACACTGGCACAGGTTGCCCAGGGAGGTTGTGGCTGCTCCCTCCCTGGAGGTGTTCAAGGCCAGGTTGGAGGAGGCCTTGAGTGACCTGTGCTAGTGGGAGGTGTCCCTGCCTATGGCAGGGGGTTGGAACTGGATGATCCTTGAGGTCCCTTCCAACCTTACCATTCTATGATTCTATGATCTTGTCTAATGTCTTGTGTACCTCCAATTTCTTGTCCACCTTTGTTTTCTCTCCCCTCCCAGCTCCACGTGCAAAGCTTCTCTCTACCCTTGCTCCTCGTTAATATTTTTATTTCCTACCCTTAAAACGCGCTGCAGGAGATGCTGCAGGATCTAATTAAAAGCCATTCTAATTAGCTCTGGAGTATTTCTTCTCACGCTTGAGCATGAGTAATCCACCAAAGACGCCAAAACTCCAAGCACCAGGGAATTTCTCTCTGATGCAAAGCCACAAAGCAGGCTGCTTGCCCTCTGAGCTGCCCCCCGCAGTTGTCACGTTTGCAGGATCCTCACCAGCGCGCTGGGAAATGTTCAGTGTCACAAATGTCACTGGCTGGAGCAGCACAGCTGCAGAAAATAGATCTCTCTTTTTTTTTTTTAAGCCAAAGAACTTGACCACTCTTGCTCTGTTGCAGTCCTGCTGTGCATTATTGAGAGGTCATCAGAAACAAGAGCTCTGTGATCAGAGAATCGANGCTGCAGAGCCCCAGCTCTCTCAGCCTGTCCTCACAGCAGAGCTGCTGCAGCCCTCTCAGCATCTTTGTGGCCTCCTCTGGACCTGCTCCAACAGTTCCATGTCCTTCCTGTGCTGGGGGCTCCAGAGCTGCACACAGGACTGCAGGTGGGGTCTGAGGAGAGCAGAGCAAAGGGGCAGAATCCCCTCCCTTGCCCTGCTGCCCACACTGCTCTTGCTGCAGCCCAGCACAGGGTTGCTGTCTGGGCTGCACTCACACTGCAATCCTCCAAAGATCCTCCACTAGAGCAAAGCTTTGTTGAGCCTGACTCTGAATATCTCCAAGTACAGGGCCTCAAGCACCTCCCTGGGCAACCTGATCCCAGCTCTGCAGTTCTTTTAAACAGAATCTTCCTTCTCCTGGTATTGAAAGGCAGCAAAGTTTAACTCAGCTTAGGAAGCATGATCTTGGAGTCTGAGCTGGCAGCCAGGGAATGAAGAAAGGGAATTCACAACTAGAAATTCTTTGCTAACTCAGGCAAGGCCCTGCCAAAGCCTCTTCTTACAAATCCACCAAAGAGTTGAGGTTAGAATCCTAGAATAGAATCACAGAATTGTTTGGGTTGGAAGTGATGCTCCTGGTGGGTCTCATCTAACCCTGAAGATTTGAAATGTTGGTGTTTATTCTCACAGTGTAGACAAATGGGGATCAAAGAATCATAGAATTGTTTGGGTGGGGAAAGCTCTCCAAGAGCATCCAGTCCAACCTTCAACCCAGCACTACCATGGATACTAATCCATGTCCCCAGGTGCTATGGCCACACCTTTCTTGAACCCCTCCAGGGATGGGGACTCCACCATCTCCCTGGGCAGCCTCTTCCAATCCCTGACCAGGCTTGCAGCAAAAAAAAATTTCCTCATCTCCAACCTAAACCTCCCCAGGCACACTCTCAGGCCAATTTCAGGATCTAAAAGGCCTTCTGAGCAGAGGTACAGTTGCTTCCTTGGAAAATATCTCTCAAGAGTTGTTTAGGGAGTTTAGAGTGAAGTCTTCTGATTGAGAGATGATGTAGGAAGCAAGGGAGAGACTGGAGTGAGGGTGGGGTGACAGTGGCACAGGTTGCTCAGGGAGGTTGTGGATGTTCCTTCCCTGGAGATGTTCAAGGAAGTGTTGGGGAGGCTCCAAGTCTGGAAGTGTTCAAGGCCAGGCTGGATGAGGCCTTGAGCAACCTGGGCTAGTGGGAGGTGTCCCTGCCCATGGCAAGGGGTTGGAACTCAATGATCTTGAAGGTCTCTTCCAACTCAAATCATTCTATGATTCTATTTCTGGAGCTTGGGATCCTACATCTACAGACCATGGTGGTGCAGGCTTAGCTTGCAGTACTGACAGAGGTGTTCTTGGATTCTTCATCTTTTGTCTTCTTCCAGGGAGTCAGCAGCCATTTCTGTGTCAAAAGTCACATGAAACACCTTAAAAGGGCTGATCCCTGTGACAACAAACAAGAGCCTCATGAAAAGTCCCTCTGCAGCCTTCCTGCAGGATCCCTTCAGCTGTTGGAAGGTAGCTATAAGGTCCCCTGGAGCCTACTCTTCACCAGGCTGAACACCCCCAGCTCCCTCAGCACAGCAGAGGTGCTGCAGCTCTTGAATCATCTTTGTGGCCTCCTCTGGACTCACTCCAGCAGCTCTGTGTCCTTCTGATGCTTGGGACACCAGAACTGGAGGCAGGATTGGAGGGGAGGTCTCAGCAGAGCAGAGCCAAGGGGCAGAATCTCCTCTCTTGCCCTGCTGCCCACAGAATTGGAGGTTTGGCTTTGTGTGCTAATCCCCACTGAAGAAAATGAGAGAAATCCAGACTCTAGTGGACTGCCTTGCACTGTGCAGCTTGCATGAGCTGAAAAAAACCCCTCAATGCTTTAAAATATTAGCAGCTGATTTGAAGTGAATCACTACATTTTGATTTGCAATAGAGACTATATATAGCAGTGAGTGACCTACTCCAGCAAGTAAAATTAAGGAGCAGCAGGAAATCTGAATCTACTCACACAACCTGTTATTGCAAACCCTTCACTTCTGCTGGGGAGAAGAAAGTGACTAATGAGGTGTAAATTGGAAAAGGTCTTCCGTTTAGAAATCCAATTGCAGATCGTTTCAGTTCTCCTTTGGACTCTAAAAAGGTGGCTGGGAAGCTTGGTTTCCTCTTTGTCTGCTTCATTAAGTCACCATCAAGGTATTGTTTGGGAAAGCAATGGGGTGAGGAGGGATTTGGGGCTCGGTGGCAAGGGCTGCTTGGGATGGTGGCTGTGGGGGAGTGTCTGTGTTGTGCTGGATGCAGATCTGGTACAGATCTGGCCAGGTGAAGGCACACAGGAAAAGGTTAAACCCTGGAAAGAACAAACAGGTTTTCCTTCCAGATTATGCCTGCCCAGGGGAGGCAGAGGAGAAGCCTAGAATGCATTGGGTTGGAAGGGACCTCCAAAGGTCAGCCAGTCCAATTCCCCTGCAGTCAGCAGGGACATCCTCCACTAGAGCAGGTTGCTCACAGCCTTGCTGAGCCTCACCTTGAGTATCTCCAGACATGAAACCTCAACCACCTCCCTGGGCAACCTGGTGCAGTGTTCCAGCACCCTCCTGGTGCAGAACTTGTTCCTCACATCCAATCTCAATCTGCTCTGCTCTCACTTCAAACTATTGTCCCTCATCCTGTGCCTGCAGGCCTTTGCAAACAGTCCCTCTGCAGCCTTCTTGTAGCTGCCTTCAGCTATTGGAAGGCAGCTCTAAGATCTCCCTGGAGCCTTTTCTTCTCCAAGCTGAACAACCCCAGCTCCCTCAGCCTGTCCTCATAGCAGAGCTGCTCCAGCCCCTTGATTGTGTCTGGGCTCTTCTGCTGAGCCAGCAGCCACAGAGACAGTTTGGGACCCAACTGGAGGAGTTCCTGCAGCTGCAGTGCAGTCTTCTCTGGCATGAGAAATCTCTTTTCCTCAAGTCCATGGGAGGTGTTCTCAGTGCTGTTCCCTAACACAGCAGCAATAAAAGAGGCTGTTCCGTCGGGGATCAAAAGTGCCTCAGGAGACCTCGAGCCACCAAGGTTTATGACATTGCCTAATGACACTAGGTTTGTTCTGAGCAATTCAGAGGACAGCAGGGCTGCCACAGATAAAATCTTCCACCTGAACTCTCAAGAGAGATCCTCCCTCAGAAATAACTCAACCTGCTGCTCTGCTAAGCTGCTTGATAGCACAAGGTGGGACATGGATATGCAGAAGGACAAGGAGCTCCATCTCAGCTTTTTTGGGTGTCTTTGTTTAAACCTAGGGTTGTGGGTTTTCTTTAAATTGCAGAAGCTCTTCTGAATCCAAATCTAAAGAATTTTGCTCTCTCACCACTTCTGATGTCCCCAGAGCAAGAAGGATGTGGAACTCTCAACAAGAGGAGGCCACAAAGATCATCAGAGGGCCAGAGCATCTCCCCTATGCAGACAGGTTGAGGGAGTTGGTGCCGTTCAGCTGGGAGAGGAGAAGGCTCTAGGGAGACCTTACAGCAGCCTTCCAGTACCTGAAGGGGCTGCAAGAAAGCTGAGGAGGGACTTTTTACAAGGGCTTGTCATGACAGGATGAGGAACAATGGATTTGAGCTGGAAGAGGGGAGATTGAGAGTGGAGACGAGGAAGAAATTCTTGGCAGTGAGGGTGGGGAAACACTGGCACAGGTTGCCCAGGGAGGCTGTGGATGTCCCCTCCCTGGAGGTGTTCAAGGCCAGCTTGGATGAGGCTTTGGGCACTCTGCACTAGTGGGAACTGTCCCTGCCCATGCAGGGGGGTTGGAACTGGATGGCCTTGAAGGTCCCTTCCAAGCCAACCCATTCCATGGTTCTCTGGAATGCATTAAGGCTAAGGAATGCGGTGAGCACTTTTGGATCCTGCTTCATGCTGTGTTTTCTGTTCTGGCTGCTGGGTGTAGCAGGGATGTCAGAGTTGACGTTCTGTGGGTTGCAGAGCTTGTGACACAGTCTCTCTGCTTCCTGGTATTCAAGAAAACCAGTGGACTCTAAATGAAGAATGTCCAGCAGCTCTAATTTTAGCATAGAATTAAGATCCCTCCTTGCTTGCCATTACTGTTCAAAAGAGCGTAACATTACCCAAGGAACCAGCAGGACTCCTAAAGGTCTTCTGCTGCTGAGTGTTCACACAATATCCACCATAAACTGTTGGCTGTTGCTAGGAGACAATCAAAGGAGATCAACTGGTGGATAAACATTGCACAACTCATCAAAGAGATCAAGCAACGTCCACAGGTATGGTGGGGAAGCGATTGCGGCACGGGCAGAGATCTGAGGCTGGACAACAGGCTGAGGAATGCCATGTGCTAGGGAGCAAGCAGAGGGAGATAACCTTGGTGATGGAGTAAAAAGAGAAGATGGCATTGCACTAAAACCACCTAGGCAGGAAGGAAGAGCTGAAGAGACTGGAGAAGGTCTCCTAGAAGCCTCCATGTGTGACACTTCCCTTTGATCTCATGGTACCTTAGAAGGATTTTGTCCCCTTCTTCCATGGCACTGTGGAATGTGGCTTGGTGGTCATGGAGGTCCTGGGCAGAAGGTTGGAATTGTTGATCCATCCCTGGAGATCTTCAAGGTCAGGCTCATCAGAGCTCCAAGCAGCCTGCTCTAGTGGAGGATATCCCTGCTGACTGCAGGAGGGTTGGACTGGATGACCTTTGGAGGTCTCTTCCAACCCAACTCGTTCTAGGATTCTTAGAGATCTTTCCCAACCTTCATTGCTCTGTGATTCCCACACAAAGGAGCCTGCAGAGCTTCCTCAGCAAACATTTAGAGAATTATTTGTTATTAAAACCTTGGATCCCCACATGGGGAAAGAGGGCAGCTTTGTGCTGTGCTCTCAGGGGCAAGACAGAGAGGTTGGCAGGAGAAGGATTGTCCAGCAAGCTGCCAAATCACCACTGAACATATCTGGCCACTCCAACTGAAGTTGGAGTGATGGTCAGTGATGATTTGGAAGGGAAAGAGTAGAAGAAGGATCTAAAAGAGGGGTCTGGAGAACAGGACTGGTAAGAAGCAGCTGAGGAAACTGGGGTTGGTTAGTGTGGAGAAGAGGAG
This sequence comes from Ramphastos sulfuratus, assembly GCA_013399055.1. Classification (NCBI taxonomy): domain Eukaryota; kingdom Metazoa; phylum Chordata; class Aves; order Piciformes; family Ramphastidae; genus Ramphastos; species Ramphastos sulfuratus. The sequence continues at coordinate 3,290 of WBNM01003892.1, read as the reverse complement.
GCTGAGGGAAGATCTCATTGCTCTCTACAGCTCCCTGAACGGAGGTTGCAGTGAAGTGGGGTTGGACTCTTCTGCCTAGGCTCAGGTGATAAAAGGAGATGAAATGGTCTGAAATTGTGCCAGGGGAGGCTTAAGTTGGAGATGAGGCAAAATTTCTCTGCTGCAAGAGTGGTCAGGGATTGGCACAGGCTGCCCAGGGAGGTGGTGGAGTCCTCATCCCTGGAGGTGTTCAAGAAAGGTGTGGCCATGGCAGCTGGGGACATGGTTTAGTGGCTGTGGTGGTGGTGAGGTGACTGAGCCATCAGCATTGTAAGGCACTTCCACCACTGCACTTTTATCTTCTCCCTCTACATTTTAGGCTGTCATTTCCTATCAGAAGACACCAGCTCCAGCACAGTGTCCTGCCCTTCCTAAGCCCATCCTGCTGCTCATTCCCTGGAGAGCTTTCTCTTGGCTATTCCTGCAGTTAAAGCTGAGCAGGCAAGCAGGAATTTGGGCAGAAGACCTCTGCATGCAGCTGGCAGTGCAGAAATGCCTGCAGCAACCTCCCTGCTGACCCACCTCAGCACTGCAGAGCTGGACTCCCAGCTATGGCATTTCTAGCCAAGCCTTGCCCAAGTGTTTGCTAATTTGGGATAGCAGGGCTAGCCCTGGCAGAAGTAGAGGAATGCCCCTTCTGGGTAGCCCCTTGGTGTGCAGACACCTGCCTGGCAACAATGCCTGTCCTGCACAGCTGGCATCATGCCCCTTTCCCTCCTCAGGGTTAGCATCTCGTTGGTGTGAGGACCAGCTCTTCCCACCCAGTGTCTCTGGGCAGCTGTCAGTACCTCCCCCCCCCAGAGCAGGCAAATTGCTGTGCTGCTGGGATGCCAACCTCCTGATAGGCACTCACAGTTGGCAGGCTGCTGGAATCCCACAGCAGCACTATAATAAGCACAGGGTATGACTAAACCTGAAGAGCTGTCTGCTCTTCCAGTGGCATCAAGCCATAACCCAGATGGCATCAAGAAGGTTTTCTCAAATGTAACCCACATCCTCTCTCTGTCCCTTACTCCCCCTCCCCACCCCTGCCAGCAGCATCTCATCACCTGCTCAGCTCCCTCCAGCCAGCAGCCCAAGTGGCTTTGGGAAGCTGCATGGTACAACATGAGTTGTCCTTCCTGCTGGGAGAGAGGCAGAAATCATGGAATCCCAGACTGGTTTGAGTTCAGGTGGACCCCCAAAGTTCATCTAATCCAACCCCTCTGCAGTCAGCAGGGACATCTGCAGCTAGAGCAGGTTGCTCAGGGCCCCAAACAACCTGACCTGGAATGGTTCCAGGGATGAGGTAGCCTGGGTCAGGGTCTTGCCACCTTCAGCATAACAAATTTCTTCTTCCTCTCCAGTCTAATTCTCCCTCTTTGAGCTCCAACCACCACTCCTTGTCCTGTCACAACAGACCCTGCTCAAAAGTCTGTCCCCAGCTTTCTGCTCAGCTCCTTTAAGCACTGAAAAGCCACCAGGAGGTCTCCCTGGAGTCTTCTCTTCTCCAGGCTGAGTAACTCCAACTCTCTCAGCCTGGCCTCACAGCAGAAGTGCCCCAGCCCTCGGACCATTTTTGTGGCCCACCAGCAGCAGGTGCCAACGATGCCCTCAGGCTGAGGAAGGAAAGCAGGTTCCTTTTCTCAGCGTCACCTTTTCCTGCACCACCTAAAGGTGAGACAGGTTGCGGTTCCGTCAGCAGACGCTGCGGTGAGCTCACTGCTGTGTAATGGATCCCTGAAATCAGCATTTCTGCTCGGCTGAGCAGAACCTGCATTAGCCCCCTGCCACTCTCGACACTACCAGCTTTCAAAGGTGTTCCCACAGCAGCTTTAAATCCCTCCTGACATGCTAACTTGATTTGCAAGGTCACAGAAGGCAGTGAGCTGTGGCGTGTCCAACCACCACCAGGCAGGCTGACTAGCTGGCAGCACCCTCCAGAAAGCAGGGTGACACCTTGCACCACCTAATCATTTACTTTCAGCTGCTTTATTAGCCCTCTGGCTACCACCAGCTCCTAATAACTTTCCTAAATCTCTGCACAGACATGAACCAGGAAAGTTTCCAGTAGTCAGTCAGGATTTTTTTTTTTTAAAGGAGGAATGCCAGGACTGTGAGATGAAAAGGCAGAGTTGGCTCTTCCCTGAATGCCACGGGGCAAAAGGGCCACATGTGACATCCTAGACAGCTTTTGATGCATGACTGCATCTGAAGCACTCCAGGAGGAGAGGGAATGGATTGGAGCTTGAGGAGGGCAGATTGAGATTGGGCATTAGGAAGAAATTCTTGACAGTGAGGGTGGGGAGACGCTGGAACAGGTTGCCCAGGGAGGTTGTGGATGACCCCTACCTGGAGGTGTTCAAAACCAGGTTGGATGAAGCCTTGAGCAAACTGGGCTAGTGGGAGGTGTCCCTGCCCATGGCAGAGGGGTTGGAACTGGGTGATCATTAAAGTGTCCTGTGACAGGACAAGGCACAGCAGACCTCAACATGAGGAGAAACTCTTCTGTGTGTTGGAGCCCTGGGGCAGGTCACCCAGAGAGGTGGTGGAGTCTCCTCCTCTGGAGACTTTCAAGACCCATCTGAATGCACTCCTGCATGACCTTCCCTAGGTGATCTTACTCTGGCAGGGAGTTGGGACTCTGTGACCTTTCCAAGTCCCTCCCAATCCCTACCATCCTGTGACTGCCTGATTCTATGCTCCCCCAAATGCTCACAAGCAGCAACCCTACTCTGACTTTCCCTTCCTGACCTGGAGGCACAGATTTCTCCTGAAATGCCATCGCCTTATTACACATCACAACTGTGCTTGCTGATGGCACTCTCGAATCTCAGACCTTTCCCTTTTTAAAAGGCCACTTTTCCCCTGGCATTCCTTAAGAGCCCAGCTCCTGTCTCTTCAGTAAGCAGTTTGCAGGCTGGCAAAGCACAGGACAACAGCACCATCCAGCGGCCCCTGCTCCAACCAAGGCTTTCCAGAGCTAGCAATCAGTTCTGAGCACCTCTCCAAGAGCTGCACATCTTGTGAGGCTTTCTCAGAAGCCAGGACCTTCAAGCCACTGCTTGCAGCTAGCTTACATCCGACAGTTCTGAGGTTTCATCTGCTCCCTTCATCACTGACGACCACTGGTCTGAAACCTATCAGTGACCAAGGGAGCTTCCACACTGAGCACCTCAAATACAGGAGTTCCAATCTGCTGGTCCTACATTGCTTCAAACCATGAACAACCTTAAGCACTGTTATCTCAAGAGGGGAGAAAAGGAAGGGGA